>JAULBR010142724.1:0-10066 GCA_032355825.1 Melanodrymia aurantiaca
AAAAAATGCATAAATATTCATAACATTTTTTAAAAAGAGGCTAATTTATACCAAATATTATTAGCCAAATACAAAAAAGTTTAGCCACACTTTGAAAAAAATAGCCATTGGCTAATTTGGCTACCTACAGGGTGAGCCCTGACAACTTTATCAGTGATGTTATGGATGTGTGCCACTAACAATATACTTAAAAAATCAATGATTGCTCATTGTGTTATAATTATGTATAGTTCCTAGGTGTTCATTATGTACATAAATGTAGATACAGTGAAACCTGTCTCAAGTTGCCACCTAAAGGAGTATCAAACAGTGGCCTCTTAAGACAGATAGCACCACAAATTTATTATTTGGGAGAATATTAAATTTACCCTTTAAGACAGGTGGCTGCTTAATACAGGTGGCCACTCAAGCAGGTTTGACTGCATGTCTTAATTTTTAAAAATCTTTTTGGTTCATAAATGGGTAAATCGAGCTCCGATTTGAAAGTGTTAATAATCTCAGGGCTCACCCTGTAGGTAGCCAACTTAGCCAACCACTAATTTTAAAAAAGTTTGGCTAAAAAAATTAGTAATTGGCTAACAAAATTTTCTACAAATCAGTTTCTTTTAAACATTTTCTTGTTAAAATACCAGAATGTTTTGAAAATTGGCCAAAAATTAAATCTTGCCCAGAGTGAGCTGTGAAGCTTCTACATACCAGAAACTGGTTGAACAATCTAAATACATATGGTGTTCTCAGCATGGCTTGATCACCAGCTGCAGACCATGAATGTTCATTGATTGGCAATACCATTTACACCATTAGATGCAGACACGCTGACAGGGAAAAAGTCTATATATTGATTGCTGGTATTATCTAGTGAAATCTGTGATTTACCAGCCGGAGAGAATGTATAGTAATATGTAATTTGATGGTCAGCCGTGACATTTTGATTATGTGCAAGTTAGTTAATTTGGATGTAATTATTATATCCATGGCTACGATATCCTTGTAGTAATTAATTACATGATCTTAGTCAAGGTTGTAACATGACTTCATGTGGATGAAGTAAATAGAATGAAAAACTTCTATTTTCGGGATTTGAAACCACATGTCTTTGATACTAAGAAGACATGCATTGTATAGTTTAATTCATTTTATTGATGTGGGATATTTAAAAAATGTGAATTGCCATCCTCAGTTGGGGAATCATGAATGTACATAGAATCCAAAAAATATCCTACACATGACTTTTTAATGGTAGCCCACTTCTATAAAGTTAGTAAAAACATAAGTAGCTGAAAAAGTATCTGTAATTATTGCTTGTTATATAAACTTTTAAACAATATATATTTGGTAGCTGACTGGGCTACCTACACATGCAAAAGCAGTAGCCCAGGAGCAAAATGCTAGCCCCAGGGTGACGGCCATGGGATTTATCCAACCCTGCTACATGTAAATGTTGGTACAAGATTTTTCAGTATTACCTGTATAATTATGAGGTTATAATTTTCATACAATCATTATGTCATTGTAGGGATGCCTCTTTCGGTGCATGCTCGTACAATCTCACTTTGCTGGACTGTCTACATGGCTTAAACAAGGTAAATATTCACATTTTTTTAACCATTTACATTTTGTATGAGTTTGACCAGATCAAGTCTATTTCAAAACTTTGTACTTTATACAAAACCATCACATACATGTCTACCCATATCAGTTATTTGTTTTCAGTGCATATACTAAAAAATTATACTAGTGTTTATGATAGAAACGGCATGCTAAAGGAAATAAATCTAATATAAAAGCTTATTCGGTTAATCGTACGCCAAATATATATCATCTGTCTATGACTGAAAATATCTGAAGTGAGTTTGCCATGATCCTTGGCCGGTATCATCCCATTACTACATAATTTATACACACAGTTTTTGATACTGTTTTAAGTGTTTATTACAAGTTTTACAGTATCATATAATTACAGCGGCTGATTTCATATAATCGCCAGCAGCCAATTCATATGGAACAGAGATGTGTACTTTTTAAATGTCATAACTTTGTTTATTTTTTATTTATCTTACCATCACCATGATTTGATTTTAAGTGCACAAAACTAAATAAATATTCAATTTAATTTTTAGGGTTTAGCAAATGGGTTTTTCAACTTTGAGAAGTTTGATGTGGATGAGTATGAACACTACGAGGTTAGTATTTTACACATAGTTTAAATTTATAGTATTTGTTGAAAGCAAGGTCCGAAATCAAATATGATCATGTTACACATATAACACTTATAATATTGTCCGAACAATCCAGAAATGATATATAGCATCATATTTGAGAGGCATAATATGCAATTCTATGAAATACAAAGCCAACTTGTATATTTTGATGTATAATTTGACATGTAATAATTGTATGCTTTGTCATGTGTACATGTAAAGAAACACACGGCCTACATGTATATAAAGTGTTTTGTGTGTGTATAAACATATAAAGGGCACATCATACAATCCAAACTAGCAATTACCATTGGGTGGTGTTTAGCAAGAATTAATTTGAAACATTCAGCTTTGGACCAATATAAATTGTATATATATACGTAACATTCTCCAAATTTTCTTAAACATTTAACCGGTTATATGGTACTGTAACCATTTTTTTAGGTACATATTTTATAACGTAAAAAAAGGGACTAAATTGTTGAATAATATTAATCGCTTTGTATGGATTTGTTTTACTGTATAGTGAGTAATATATTTGACTGTATCATATGTATAATCAGTGTTATGTTTCAATCAGTGTTATGTTTAACTGTATAGAGTCTGTATCATATTCAGTATCATTGTACATTCATTCCTCCACTGGCCTTGCTTTCTTACAGAAAGTAGACAATGGCGACTTCAACTGGATTTTGCCTGACAAATTTTTAGCATTTTGTGGTCCTCACCCTAAGTCAAAGATAGAAAACGGTATGGTATGAGAGCAGACTCTCAGATGACCACTTCTGTGCATATCCTCAAATACTAACTTGCATTGCATGTTACGTCTTGGTTTTTGAAATTCATGCCAGATAAAAAGAAATACTGACTTGTTTAAACCATAATCATTCAAGTGGGTGCGGAACATTTTCGCTATGCTGCATCTCCAGACATTAGCGTGACCGTAAAAATGTTTGAACTAATTAGCTGCAGGTTTTCATGATTTAAATGTACAATGTTAAAAACAATTTTATGGAATAATAATAACACTTTGAAATGTCTGTTGATGTTTATAATCAAATAATAGACGTATCCATTTAAGTAGAGAAATATTTCGTCATCATGTGATTATGTTTTCATGCCAAAATGGTGAGTGATTCTCTTAACGGTAACCCATTTGACAACCACCATGAAGGTAGTATAATGACGAGGATACTGTCTTGTTACAACCTTAACGTCAGCATCACACAGAGATTAAGCAAAATTTTCAACCAACTGTATTTTGTGGATGATATGAATAATTAAATCGGAAAAATTCATGAATTTTAAAAGTTACTGAATGACATACACTTTTTTTTTTGTATTGTACATAAAATATATTCGCTAAGATGAATAATTATGTCTACCATTTGAAGTAGGATAATTTAAATTTATCAATAACATAAACAATTTTAGATTGGAGAAATTGTATCATGCTGCTGATAATGTTTACTTCTGCATCCCAACGTTTGTACTGCTGTGTGTATCAGCAGGTTCATTGCATGTCATGCTTGCTATTTATTAATTAATAACTCCATCTACCAAAGTTAATTATACATGTACTACTAAGCCGACTAGATAGAATTTTAAGAACATATTTAAGTGTAATATTATTGTTTTTAAAAATGTTTTGTTAATAGGTGTTAAGCATGCTATTAAGAACTCAGTCTACCGAAGTTATTTGTGCTAAGTACTAAGGTGTTAAGAGGTATTTAGAGTTCACCGACATTTCCTCTTCTGGCATGAGTTTCACGAAACAAGACCGGTAGCTAGCCTGGCCCATGTTTGTATTGTCTTGTGTCGTCATTGCACTTCCATGGTGCTGGTTGGTTCTCCATACGTTCAGCTGTGGAAACCATGGTGCATGCTGTCTTGTTGTCTTATTGTGTCTTCCAACTATATTAATAGTTTATATAATATGAAAGGCAGTTTGTATAAAACTTAATTTCAATCACTTCATGTGGTATGCATTTATGCCATCTATGTAATAAACAAGGTGCGTGCATTGTATTAGTTCACTTTGACAAAATTTTATATTTTACTTCGGCAACATGATTGCATATAAAGTTATGTATAGTCAAACTGTTATTTCGAATAAATTATGTACTTTGTTTATTATTTTACATTGATGGCATACATGAGACTAGAGGTGTGTTCAAATTAGTTTAATACAAGTTGTCACACGGCGACATCTAACATTATCCAGTCTATATATCATAACATATTGATCTCTTTCTGTGTACATAAATTTGAGCAATCACTCGGTTAAAAAATACTAATGGGCGTTTTCATCTTCCTCTTATGGAATTCACTTCCAGTCATGTAAAATTAGAATTGGTGCAATTTCAAACATCAATAATGGATAGCATTCCAGGTTTAAATTAACGTTTTTTACTACCTGATGTGAAAAATTAATTTGTTTCGAAGTCTGTAAAGTAATCTAAACAGAATGTATCAGTTTTGTTCTAGAATATATTGTTTTGAAATTCCATCACAAAATAACAAGATATTTTGAAAAATTTCATTATTATTTATAGCAGTGCAAATTCTTCAAAATTGAGTAAATTAATGTTTAAATATACCAAGTTTTACAAAGCACACTATAAACATAATTTGTTCTTCGTTATAAATATAGTGCTGACATCTTATTGTTATGCGATTTAACGATGGTGTATTGAGTGGTTCCAATATATGTGACAATTGAAATGATCTATTTAGCCTGGATAACTGAGGATGTCGCTGTGGTAACATGTTTCTCATCTTTGTCACTGTACTAATTTCATTTCTTGTTTGGAACTGCAGCGGGTAGAGAATGGAGATCTCAACTGGATCGTACCCAACAAATTTCTAGCGTTTAGTGGACCACATCCAAAGAGCAGGCTAGAGTATGGTATGGTCGCGAACTTTCACTTGCAAATCATCACCTAGTTATTTTCATGCTCGTTCAAAGTGTTTTCATGCATGCATGTAATTTGACTTGTTAACAATCATTGGTACATGTATCAGAGTACAATCAACTTAAACTTGGCATCAATCGACCAGCAATTGTAGTCTGTTAGGGTCAGTAGTAACTAGTTCCTTATATAACAAGCAGAGTCTGCCATTTTGGATACTATTTTCTATACTGCAGTGGCAAATCTTTCTTTATAGCTATTAATTTTCTATATCAGTGTTTATTAATTAATGCCATTAACTAGATTTCATTAATTATGTAAAAAATATAATGTCGATCAAGTATTTTCATTGAAAAAAAAGTCAATAATAATAATAATAATAATAATTGTTTTATCATCAAAGTAATTTATATAGAGAATGTTTATGAAGGATACATACAGAACATTTGAGAATTCTGTATTTTCTTTGGTCTTGCTTAGCTTATGATAGTTTGTCATTTAAAACAAATGTTTCTTTTGTTTGATTATTTTTCTTTTTTCTTCTTGCCTTTTTTTTGCAAATATATGTGCATAACTTATTAACATACTAATACACTTCACTGTTCTATATCTAGCAATTATAGTTGATGTTAAAACATTTTTGTTCATTTTGTTTTTGTTCTGAGTGCAAATTAGGGTTCCTGCACTTAAATTAAAGGGGAAAGCAAGTTACATTTCTATAGAGGTGGACATTCAGTCCTGGTTTAAAAACCAATCTCTATATAATTTAGATAACATCATGGTTCACTGTTGTGATGATAGATATGTAAATGTAGGCAGTCAGTCCATCATGAAATCCATCTCTATAGATAACATCATTTTTGATGGCTAAGCATATAGCTAAATTTCACAAGGTTTTGCAGCGAAATGAATGATTTGATTCTACATTGCTTGTTTTAATTCAGAAACAGATAACATTTTCAGATTCAAAAGATATTTTACTACGACATTTTTCAGTGCTTTACAATCATCATCTATGCCAGAAAATATTTATTTGTAAGCTGTAAGCAATTGTAACACTTAATTTCATGTACAAATAAGTTCTTTCATTTGAGTTGTACTTGCTTTCTCTTTTAGTCTGTGGTCGGTAAAGGTTCCTTGTTTTGCTTATATTATCACATGATATTGCACATGACTAGACCATATTAATTTATTGGTTTATCGATGCCAAACATTGACAAGAACACACAGGCACTTGGCACCAAATTGTAAAAATAAATTAAATATATTTTTTACATGCAATAGCCTCTAATTAAAGCAATGCGATTTCGTGGTTTTAAACAAAGAATCGTTTTCTTTACTAGTTTACTACTGGCGCTTAAAAACAGCACTGGCTAAATACATGACACCAAAGTACATTACAATGCACTTCTGTTCTCGACAAAAATACCAAGATGCAATGTTTCCTTTAATTCCCAAACAAGCGAGGAATTTTTTTTATGTAACATTGACACAAGATGTTTTTTGTAGTGAGTAGAAGATACAGAAACAGCAGTTTTGTAAAAATATTGGATATTTGACTGAACAGGAAATTTTAAAATTTTGTCAATGGTTGCATGAGGTTCCTTGTTATTGTTTATAGAGGATAGAGACTAAATATATTCTAGAACGATATACGCACAACTACAGAAAGAAAAAACAAATGGAAAATAACTTTTTATATACCGGTATGTATGGGAAGCAAGGGCCTAATCCATTCATGATGAGTTCAGTCTATCCATCAACATGTTTTTCTTCTTAAATTCTTGAAATTTTGTTTTTAATAATTTTGTGTCAAGTGCCTGTGTAAGAACATGGAATATTCTGTGATTATGGTGTATTTGCTTATGAGACTTAATTTTGCAGTTAATTATTTGTAAGGGCACATGACACGAATGACGTGTTTTTGTGTGTTGGTAATGGTATGTCTGGATACAAATATATTCTTAGTATTTGACAAACATATTCTATGGTTTGCATAAAAACTAGTTTTGTTATCAAAGGGAAGTAACTGCATCACAAGTGTTTAATCTATCAATTGATACAATAACTGGTAATTTACAGTTATCATAATACTGTTCAAAAGATTATTGTTGTAATGTTCATTGTTTTATTACTAAATGGATTAAAATTACTAGTGAAGCACAAAGCACTATTTTTTTGGGTTTAAAATTTGCACAAAAAATACTTCAGCACCAAAAGGCCAAAATTAATATTTTATGAATACCACATGACATATTTGTGGTAATCTTTGTCTGCGTGTAAACTAAAGTATATTATACTGACTATGGTAGAGAAAAATAAACAAAAACCAACAAACAACTACACATGTGGTTTGGATCATTTATAATTAGATGTACAAAATGTAGTTCAATATGTACAATTAGCAAAGTTTTGCAATTGCACTATTAATACTTTTGAGATTTGTTTTATGTTGGATATTTATCTGACTGTCACCATGTACATGTATTAATGGCACTGATAATTTTGAGGGCTAAGTATAGGACAGTTAGATAACATTTACAAACGATCAATAAAAAGCATAGAGTACAAGATCTTGCTTTACAGTCCATTCAAACTATGGCTAAAATAGCCCCAACCTAGAATTAAATACATAACTAAACAATTTTTATCATTAGAAGCATAATTTTATGTATATTACGGTAACATACTTAACCTTAGTTTGCATCTGTTGAGGAAAAAACAATACGATATCTTACGTGTACGAAGAAATTAGTCAATTTTTGTTTTTGGTGAGTTAGATTTGTTTATGGGTATGTGAAAATTATATCGGGTCATTTATTCTTGTCCTATTGGATTAGTTGGATAATAATAATAAATGTTCTTTTTAGGTTACCCACTTCATGCTCCTGAAGCCTATTTCCCATACTTTCGAAAGCACAATGTCACCACAATTGTTCGTCTGAATAAGAAGATCTATGATGCTAGGAGATTTACAGACGCTGGATTCGACTTTCATGATCTTTTCTTCATCGATGGCAGCGTTCCGAACGACAACATCGTACGACAGTTTCTCGAACTTGCTGAGAATGCTGAAGGGGGGATAGCAATTCACTGTAAAGGTAAACATGACAAACCTTGTAATGTATGAGAGATTGATCTTAGTGTGTGAGCTGAATGTAGCTGAGTGGGTGAATGGGACGGGATGTAGCTCAGAGCAAGAGCATCTGCCTAAGGTTTGAAAGGCCAAAGAATCGATCCTCAGTAGACTCATTGGGTTATTTCTCGTTTCAACCAATGGTTCATCAAAGGCCATGTTGTCTGTGGAAAAGACGTTGTTGTTATGAGGAGCTTATATGATAGTAGCAGGTTTCTTCTGAGACCATGTGTCCACATAAAGATGGTTTTTACATCCAATAGCCACTGATTAATATACAATGTTCAGCTCAGTTGCTAATGAATTGCCTTTTTTTGCCACAAATTCAGAGAGAAAATGGAAAAAGATACTATAAAAACTTTTCATTTGTTTGCAGCTGGTCTTGGGAGAACAGGAACGTTGATATGTTGTTATATGATGAAGCATTACAAGTTCACAGCAGCCGAGTCGATCGCTTGGAACAGAATATCAAGGCCAGGCTCTGTCATAGGGCCACAGCAAAACTTTCTAGAAGAGTAAGCCATATTTAATTTCGACATTTTTTAAACAGGCTATCATCCTAGAAAACATGTAATGTCCTGGAATTTCGTTACGTTAAAATCCAAGAAATTCATGAAAATAATAGCTGAGAATATTTTTTACAAGTATAATAATATGTTTCTATTGTTTTATACATGCAATCTGTTCAGTGATATCAATAATATGCATTGTACAAATGTTAAAATGTAAAACCCTTTGGATGGTCCCGTATGGTAATTTCTGGTGTAGGAGCTCCAATTTGTTAAAGTTTAACATTGGCATTATATTTAATACTGACCTACACTGATATTTAGAAGTTAAATTAAAACGTTTACTATGGTTACCATGTAGTGTTGGTTTTGTAATTATTCAGAAAACAAGCTTGGCTGTGGATGCAGGGTGATCTACACCGCGCCAAGCAGAAAGAGTGGACGAGAGAACGACCGTGTGTGTCGAAGATTCTCACCGGTGTCGACGATATGCGCATACAGGATGCCCTCGACAACGGCAACTACAAATACAAGTACAACGATGAGGACAATGTATGTTCTACAACATTCTTCATAGATCTATATATTTGTTTGTCAGCAGATCTTTGTTATTTGCACAAAACGTCCCATGAGAAACAGAAGGTTTTTGCTGAAAGAGATATTTTAATGGTGCCCTCTTTTGATGGCAAACATGTCAGAATTGCAGTTGGATTTACTAAAAATAACCTAGTTTAATTCAATTTGTCCAGAACTTACTAATTGTCACTTACGTTTCTCATGGAATGAATTGTTAGGATGTATTATTTTAATAAATGTTTCTTAAAATTATTTTGAAATGGTAAAACGATATGTCATGTTTCATTGAACTTTTTGTTTTAATGTAGCTCTACTCTGGTCCAGTTACAAGAAGCAGTGCTGTAGAAACTCAAGGAGACAGGCTAAACCAGATGAAGTTACTACGGAAACATCCACGCTCTGCTACCACAGGAAGTCTAGCTGGGTATGTCTTACCCAATCTCATTACTTATTGCTTATTGATAACCAATTACATTTCACCTTGATATATGTACCAACCTTTTTCTGATTTGGCATAACCATAGATTTCTATATAGAATGTAACATACATTACCCCAAAGTTGTGCAGTAATTTTATAAATGTTCTCAGGAAGTGTGATTTTTGTTCTTTAAAAAATCCATTGCATGTAAAGTTTTGTATGTAAGAATTAAAACCTGGGCATTACATATACATATTCACAATAAAACAGTATAAAATGAATTTGAAAATATAAATCTAAATAATAAAGGTGC
>JAULBR010142724.1:10166-29794 GCA_032355825.1 Melanodrymia aurantiaca
TGGGCATTACATATACATATTCACAATAAAACAGTATAAAATGAATTTGAAAATATAAATCTAAATAATAAAGGTGCCTAACTTTACAAAATTTCTGAATGGTGTGTTATCCAAACGAAAAAAATAATAGCCGTCATAACCGGTGTTTGTTCGATACAAAATATTAAGACAATTGAAAAAAAAAAATTTACTTCTATTTTGGGAAAATATTTGTGTGTGGTCCTACAGATATTTCTACTGACCTATTACTTTCTTAAGCTCGTCTTTGTGTGTGCGATTTCTAATTCGTTTCAAGTGCTCCTGCATAAACTATATCATTGATTTTCTTTCTGTTCCTTGAGAATAATGCAATCAATCAATAGGGTACATTCTCAGCCAGATGCGTCATAAAAAACTACAGTTGTAAGTGTCAATTATGTAATAATCAGCAAATGCGAAGAACAAGTCAAGACAATCATGTCTGCAATAAGCAGGCCTAGTTTATATTTAGACATGATAATAAAATTGAACTCACTACGCGACAATCTATTAATAATCATGTTAATAAATGATTTATTCATAACCATATTTTGGCACCCAATTACCGATGTCTTTTTTCGTGCTGGGGTGTCGTTAAAAGTCAATTAATTTATTCCTAACATGGATATCGTCACTTTCTGAATGAACTAGTCTCGATCTACATAGACAATTGCAGACTCATCTGATTTATCGAGACAATGACCGTTGTTGACTACTGGCGACACCTATCATCGAAATAAACCTTATTAGATTTTGATTGCCTGTGGATGTGAACTAACCGTTACTATCATGCTTGACCTTTCACCCTGTTCCTTCCTCCCCAGTGTTGATGACGGCAAGGTTCACAAACGGTCAACTACACAACCACACCGGATGCTGGGCTCTAAAAGTGCACAAGGTGTAATGTCTCCCCTGAAGACGTCCAAAGTGAGCTCGACCGTCCTTGCTAATAACCACACTAATGCCAGCGCCAAGCGGAGCACGCGTCTTTCATCGGGATCTTCCACCAGTGCCAAGAGGTATGAGCAATAGTATTATTACTTTTAAAGCTGTGCTAGCTAAGTAATCTTTTTCTTTTAGTTTAATGTATGTGTCCTGGAATACAATGCACTCGGTGATGACCACTCAGCTCCTCACAAAGTCAAAACAGCCTGAGGCCCCAGTCTAACATAGACCATATGCGCTTACTCCACAGTACCCAGTTCACTCACTGTGAGTAGTTGAGTGGTCAGCACCAAGTGCATTATATTCCAGGATAAGTACACTATAGAAAAGAACCTTTATTGCAATTTTTTTATGATTGTTCTACAGACTGTATTTCAAGCTCGTTACCAAGAAACCTGATAGTTCTAAATATGACGGCTTAATGTTAGCGCAACTGTTATGACGTCTCTGCCTTTGAAAGAAACAAGGCACTTGGGGAGTATCCTCTATTACTCATACGTGAGAGATAAGGAAGTTTAATAGCAATATCGTCCATCACATTGTGGAGATAAGATTTTGATGTCACGATTTGCAGTTTCAATGAAAATAATATTAAAATGAAAGTCGTTTAGTATTCTATATTTATTTAATGTTCTTTTAAGACCATTTTTGTGAGTGTTTCTCTTTTAAAATGGTATGATCAAGTATTTTAGACTTCGGGCAAACCTGTTTTGAATTAAAACTGATTAACAAACTATTTTGATACTTGTTTCAGTTTTTAATTTTTATGTGGTGAGTTTAAAACTTGTTTTGAAACATTTACCAAATCATGTACGAAGATGGTTTGATTTTAGCAATCAATAAATCTCGTTGGAAGAAAGTGTGCAACTCCAATGATGAAAGGGAATATGGGGAAATGTCTGTATTTATGCTTAAAGATTGTTTTTTTGGATAAGGCAGGGAAAGTGAAAATAAAGATTTTTCGGATAGACAGCAGCTTTGTCTGATGGTTTTGTAAAAATTCGGATGGGGTAAAATTGTCTGATGGTCTTGTAAAATAATTGTCTGATGGTTTTTTAAAAACGTCTGATCTTTTTTTTGTTAAAGTGTACAATCTTAAAAGTGGCCAAGCTCATACAATTGAAATTATCTAAAAAATAGTTAAACTGAAAACAAAAATGGTAACTTTTGTTTACAACACGAAAAGTTGTGTTGTAAACAAAAAGTTGTAAAAAAGGTTCTTATAAATAGTTGAACATTGTTTTGAAGATAAACATATGGGATAGAGATAAAAGAGACTAAAATTGTGATTGTTCTTTTAGAAAGCAGCAGGTGTATAGCTTGAGGAGAAGCGTACATCCTAGGTAGGAAGACTTACTCTGTTGAGTGGCACTGGCTTGAAATGTGACCATTGTTGTGGATTATGTCTTTCACCCTGGCTTCTAATTTTAGCTGTCTGTACTCACAGCCGGCAAGTTACGAATTTTCATCTGTGGCGTTTAGTTGTACATGTAGGTTTATGATAATAATACTATGATTGGCAATCGAAAACATGTGTACAGCACTTATTTCAAAAAATACTTGAGGTTTTCTTAGAACTTTATCTTCAAAAAATATATGTTGCTTAATATTAATATCTTATTGTTGTGCGCTATTTAGACCTTTGTAGTACAAACAGCTGTACTCTGTAATATTCATGTCGTATTTGATTAATTATTAACTCTGTTTAACTGTAACAAACACTTACAGAAATATGCAATATAATGATTTATGAACATTCATGAATAGTGGCCGTCCATGTAAGTTTGACATTACTCAGTCTTAACAAACATTTTGATTCTGATGAAATGTGTCAGTACTAGAAACCGTCTCGTGAAATCGTGGTTTCTAAAGAGATGTTCTATACTTTGTGACTTATATCTCAAAATTGTAAGCGATTGTCCATTTAATATAATTAAAAAAATCATATTTAAATTTGGTTTCTTAACTCATTCATTTAATTTGGACCTAGTTAATTACATGTTTTCTATTGCTAATTGTGTTAAATTTATTAATGTATATTGGGTACCATAAAGCGTACTCTAGAATAGGTACATGTTATCTACTTAACACCACAGAGAGAAGAAGTAACTTGCTGATTTTGTGGCACCACTTGTCACTGTGTGCCTGTTATGGTTTAGTTCTCGTTATTTTAATCAATATGTCCTGCATACTTTTCAATTTGTCATCTTGCATTTATTTGATTCAATTCAGTTTGTTTTTGTCGTTTTTTTGTTTTTAAATTAGGGAATTGAGATGGTTTGTAAACAAATTAAATTATTATAATTTTTTTTTAATATATGCTTATAAATCAGTATTTGGTAGTGTGGCAATATATTATTAATGTTTTAATCATTGCCGTACCAGATTTGAAGCATATGAATTGATCTTTCGAGTTTTCATATTATACAAAATATCAGTATTGCCAAAACATCTCAGATTGTATTACATGTAGCATGTGGTATTGTTATTTGGTATGGTTGTATCAGATATTTGCATGTTGCTAATTTACAATTGACATACCAAAGCTGTTTAGTGTTTCAACAGTTTTAAATAGACTCAAAAACTGGCTTGGACTATTTATTTTTTACACATTTTAATATTTGTTATGATTCTGAGGTGACTGCAATTCTAGTTTGTTTGACTATATATATATTATATTTATAATATGTTGTGAACTATAACACTGTATTATTGTGTGACATTGTGGTTTTTGTTTAATATGTATACACATGTATTGTTTATATATTTATTTATTTGTGTGTCTATGTTGCATGTTTGCATGTGTCTTCATCTGTACTGTTAATGAAGTTTACATACAGTTAATTAATTGCACGTTGGACTAATAATATTTAATGCTGCATAACAAACTATTTATTTTCTTTCAAGAATTGTTTTTGGAATCGAGTGTTTTCAAATCATGTTACAACATCAAAAACTGTTGTAGCCACATGCATTATTCAAAGCAAGCTGCCTGGCTTGACATTAGAGAATGGCTAGTCTTCAGATATACTGCAAATGCTACAATACTGATGGCTTTAATTTAGAATATATAAAAAAATGGAACAGGATTTAGCTCAGTGACCATGGTGTATGCTATTCTGCCTCTGAAAGTGTATGCATAAGATTCATTGCTGCTAATAAGTCAGAATAGCCTAAGTGGACTGGTGGGTTTCTTTTGAGATCATGTGTTGACATAACTATGTCTGACATTCAATACCTGGAATGATTATAAATCGAGGTACAGAACGAGTTTAAGCCTAAGGTTTATGAGGTGAAGAGTTTTCTCCATTCCAACCAGTGGTCTATGACTGGTTCATCAAAGACTGTAATGTTTCCTTTCCTGTCTGTTTTAAAGTGCATGCAAACACAAACATCTTTAAGTATGTAAATAATTTGATTTAGTTGTTATCAAGCAAAAGAATTGTTTGTATGACTTCGTCATTATATAGGACTTCATTGAAAATTTTTGTTTTTGGCATAATTACAGTGTATGTCAGGTTAAAGGTTTTGTGGAAAGTTTTTTTTTGGTCACGGATTCGGATTTGAAAACAATTTCCACTTTATTTTAAATTAACTCATGACCAACTAGATCCACATATCTTTGTTGTCTTATATTTAACGCATTCAATGTTGATGCTGCTAGTAATATCCTATCAATGTCTGGAATATCGATTATTATAGTGTTTGCCTTGTGCATGCATGCATCCAAATCGTTTCCACGGCATATCTCGTACACTAATTAATTATATGGTCATTAAACTTTGTATGTGGTTACATGTAGAGAGGGTGGGAGTAACCGTGAAGCCCCTTCTTCGAGATGCATCTAATTTGTTTTATATATTTGTCCTGTCATATGGTCATTTTAAACAATTTTTGTTTACAAATCTCTAGTGTTTTTTTCTCATGCTAATATTGTACTATAGATATATACCAGTAGGCCTATATATGTAAACTTCATTGATGTCTATATATATAATGCTTTTTGTGTTGAGTTTGTACTGACATCTATGCACATTTACATAACGTATTTAATCTGTGTTGTGTTGTATACATTACATATTGTAACGATATTGTGTATACTGTAGGTCCTGAAATTAATGCGATCATTATATTAATGCGAAAAATGCGAGTGAGAATTATTCGCATTAATAATGTAACACATTTATGTTAACTGATTGCTACACAAACGTGTTGTTAGAAAAAGTACTATATCAAAGGGAGACCACTCGCATTAATTTCATGTCGCATTTTAGTCTGACCACCCTTACTCGCATAAATTTAGTGATGCGTTAATTTCATGATCTACAGTATCTTGTGTATCGTAGGTTTATATAGTGAGATATTAGTTTGTGCCCTCGATCTGTTGGCATGTGTGTACATCAATTTCAATCGTGAATGATAGAATTTTTCAATTTGTAATGTATTGTGATGATGGTTGTTGGGATTATGGCACTAATGCATTTAAGTGCAATAATAACATGTGCATGGAAATTATTATATTTTTAAGCATATGAAATTGGACTGATATTAAAATGACAAACAATCGTAAATTTATTCAAAGGTTATAATTGCTATAAACATAACATTCCTACCTAATTATGATTGATTAAACCGTTTTAAAGAAACATCTTAAATACCTGCATTAGTTCAAAATGGTTTTTACTTTTAAAAAATGAATAGTTTAAAATCTTTATTGTGTAGTATTAGATTTGTCGGATAGAGTTAATAGCATGCATGTACAATGTACACCATTTATATTGTCACTTTAATGAGACGAGATCCGAGTGAAAGCTAATAATTTTCCTTATATCTATTTATAACCAGTTCATTATATGGTGGGTTGGATGTAGGCCTATGTATGAAATATTAACTAGTTATAATGGGCTGGATGTAACAATTTTATCATTGTTCATGTAATCTCAAATAAAAAATATAAATCCCTTCTCATTAGTCGCAAAAAAAGATATCTTTGATGAGTATATATTAGAATTTATATTGTTGACTTTAGCATTCACATTAATACCCTTAAAATAACTCTTCTTCATCCCCTTCCTAACGTTACACCTGTACAACTCTGAATACTAATACATGTTCTTGTTTAATATTAGTCCTGCTAGAATAGTGGTGTGGCATGGAGGCATGTATTATATATATTTCATAATTGCATGTACATTTCTTAATATGAAGCACTTATCGAAATAACACATGGAACCCTTGTCTTGTTTCACTCATTAGAAAGCAACTTTTTATAGCTGTTTCAAATTCTAACTGGTGATGGAATTAATATCTAACATTCTTTTCCACTTACTCTTTTGTTAGAGTAAGTTAATTTGTTAAAGAAATGAAAAGAGTTTACTGACAGCATGTTAATACTGTGCATGGAATTAAGTAATCTCACATCGTTTGAGAACTACAGCCAGTAGTCTAGTGTTGTTGCTTTGTTTGCTGTGATTAACACGAAAGTTTAAAACCATCAAAACCACATCCACTCGTGTTTTTTGTTCTCATTCCATATGTTTGTTTATCCCCCCAGCTCGACTAGGCGTAGCCTTGACTTATATTCAGACTACACTGACTCTAAGACAAAGGATTATAAAAGCAACCTGTTTTCTAGTTCCACGGATATATATAAAACTTCAACTGACTACATCTCGGCCTGGCCTAACAAATATCACTTACGATCCAACAACACAGTAAGTTAAATGTTGTCATCTTTCTTGTCCTCCTATTGCACAGTCATTCTTTATGCTTTATACTATTTTATACTGTAAGCATGTTAGACACCACTGTCATGGTTTGCACGGTTTTAGTGTGTGGAAAACGAGATAACGTTTCACCATCATGCTTTATAGTTACACTGTTTTACATCTCATGCATTTAAACCATCTGGAGCATTTGTTATTGATTTACGGGATGTATTTTTTTATTAGAGATACAATATGTAATTGTTTTACAACTTCATGAGTCTAAACCAGAACATTTGCTATTGGTTTATGGGATTTACTGGTAGTTATATTTAGAGAAATACAATATGTAATTGTTTTGCAACTTCATGAGTCTAAACCAAAACATTTGCTATTGGTTTATGGGATTTACTGGTAGTTATATTTAGAGAAATACAATGTGTAATAAATTTACTTCTTCATAAGTCTAAACCAGAACATTTACTATTGGTTTATGGGATTCACTGGTAGTTATATTTAGAGAAATACAATGTGTAATAGATTTACTTCTTCATAAGTCTAAACCAGAACATTTGCTATTGGTTTATGGGATTTAGTTTTAATTAAAAATACAATGTGGCATCGTTTGACATCTTTGAGTCTAAACCAGAAAATTTGCTATTGATTTACGGGATTTAGTGTTAATTAGAGATCTATACAATGTGCAATTGTTTTACCACTTCATGCGTCTAAACCAGGACAAATACTATTGGTTTATGGGATTTAGTTTTAATTAGAGATGCAATGTGTAATTGTTTGTTTTTAAGTATAAAGCTACCTTTAAACAATATCACAAGGAATGGGTCTGGTGTAATGCTGAAAATGCTTAGATTTCGGTACCTTTGATCTTTGTACCATGGGCATTATATCGCGATATGATAGTCATACTGTATTACTGTATTGTTATGTGTCTACTGCAATCAAGAGTTACTATATAAAATAACAACTGCAAATCTAAGATGGCTTTGGGATATATCTGGGATATGATGTGTAAACATTTGAGAATATGAAGGATGTTGTTGTATTAGTATTTTCATTAGTAAAGGTGTAGAATGATTTAAGGGTGACATTCTTCATTTAACTTTGGGTGACTTTTTCTGTACTTGGGTGACTTTTTCTGTACTTTTCTGGTTTAACATTCTTCAAGGTAGATTGGCACAATAATAAAATGGTGTACATAGTACATGTTCTTTGGTTAGGAATACGCTTTCTTGT
Organism: Melanodrymia aurantiaca; assembly: GCA_032355825.1. Taxonomy (NCBI): domain Eukaryota; kingdom Metazoa; phylum Mollusca; class Gastropoda; order Neomphalida; family Peltospiridae; genus Melanodrymia; species Melanodrymia aurantiaca. Next base: position 18,089 of record JAULBR010142724.1, read on the forward strand.
TATGATCTTTGCCTACACAAACATTTTTTATTTAAATTGTGTTATCGTCTTTCATTTGTGTAATTTATATACGCTTAGATATACAGTGAAACCCCTCTAAACCGAACACACTTGGTACCGAGTAAAATGTCCGGTTTAGAGGGGTGTCCGATTTACTGAGGTTTAAATACAGCACATAAGGCTGTTTGGGACTTTGAAATATGTTCGGTTTAGAGGGAATTCCGGTTTACTGAGGGTCTGGTTTAGAGGAGTTTCACTGTAATACAATAATGGCAGTGAGAGATAATTGATAACTTCTGGAAAGAACAGTTACTTCAATTAGATTATTTGAAAACAAGAACAAAACATCCTGAAACATCAAATGATCTTCACTGGAGGACAACACACACAAAAAATCTTCTTTCCTGTTCTTGTTTATGAAGAACAGGCTCGCCCAAATACAGCCGAGATGTCATTCTACCTGTCAACAATAGTTCGGCTCCAGCTCGACAATGATTCTAAACATCTCCACCAGTGACAGTCATGCTCAAGTCTCTTTAAAAGTAGTTCTATTATAAATGCTGTTAAATGTAGTTAGGAATATGTAATAAAATTTAGAGATTAACATTTAGAATTTTGATGTTCAGGCACCAAAAGTATGTTTTACGTCTGCTATTAAGAATGTGTATTTGTTTATATGGAGATTGAGAATGAGATTATTCAGCCCATTGACATGTTAGTTGCACCCTTATGATGAGTGGCACTTGGATACAGTTTAATACCAAACTGTTTGTGAAGCATTGTTTCAATAGAAAATACATGTACTTTCTTTTAATTAAATTTTGTTTACAGTATATTATACTGTCTACTCAATTATACAATGATACACCAAAAATCCATTGTCTAAAATGTTTGTTCTTTTCTGCCTACCCTATTTTGATCTCACACAAACCAATGGACAACTCCATTGGACCAGCATTACAGGTGTAAACATTTTTCTGTGTGTGCACTGATTGTTTAATTTTTATAAAGTAAGTATAGAAATGCATTCATGGATGTGTATGCCTTCACGATCATTCAATTTTGTGTTTGACTAATCTTAGAGAAAGTTGGTGGTCCTCCAAAAAGTATGGTCTATACATTATATTGCCTCTTTTATAATAGCAATAAAATTCACAGAAATTCTGCAATTAAAGTTAAAGTTTGTTTAATGACTGGAATACATTGATTATTAATCAGCGGTTATTGGATGTCAAACGCACGTTATATCAACAACTTTGGTCACAGAGGAAACCCATTACCCCACATAGACTACTCTTACCAAGTAACAGCAAGGAATCTTTTATTTGCACTTTCCCACATACATGGTAGTGCAAAAACAGCCTTTGGTTAATTCGCACCCATTCAGTTTTCCTTGAAATGTTTTTTGTTTTCAAATTTATGATCTCAATTGTTTTCATTTATGGCTAATACATGTATAACTCATTTATGTATACCGTAGCTACAGTGTATTTTCACATTTTGTTCATCTATTTGTATTATTATTAATAATAATTAATAATATATTAATATAATTATGTCCATGTCTGTTTTTCAGGTCAGTCCCACTTCGCAGTACTACTAGAGTTACCCATGTACGATGACACAACGTTTCCATGGAAACAAATGTATTTGCACGGTGAGCGGCGAATATTATGGTTGCACGTCATCAAGTACTGTGAACTGAGAATGTTGTTGAGTTTTGTGATTTCGTTTTAGACTGAGTGCTCGGTTCAGCCTTGTTATACAAATATTTATATATAGAGATGAACCTTGCGTCGTGTTATATATGTAAACTCCCAAAGATGAAATATATATATAACTATTTTATGTATAAAAAAAAATACCTTGTACATGTTTAGATGGAAGTGACATTTTCTATGCAGAATCGTCATGTTTTTATATATATATATATATAGCAATTGAATGAAGCTTTTAGTGCAACGACTGCACTGACAGTTTTTACACCAATGGATTGTTTTTGTTATAGCCTTTTTATCCTGGTTGTTTGGGCATGTTGTATCCGGCTTGCCTTTTCTTTTGTATTGTGTATCTTAGTAACAGTGAATGCTATATTTTATGTTTAGATTACTCTTTTTTCATTATTTTTCTCTTATTTAGCATGCAACCATTTTAATTACGAATTGTAAATTTTCCTATGCCTGGTTGTATAAAAATGATAAGACTACTCCAGATGTATGCATCTCGGTGTATTTTCACGAATTAATTTATATTTCTATTGTAAATTTCTTGTGCCTGTAGATATGCAAATGGAAGTTTATGCATTATGGCTTGTTTTAAATCCATTATTGTGCTTAGCATTTTTTTTACCACCAATCTTGTTGATCAGTTGTATATTATTTATAATTCAGTTCACTCAGTAGTGGAAATGTTCTTGAGAAAACCACCAATACGTTTTGACAGGCAGTAGAATTTTCCTACTCGTTTTTCCAGGCAGTAGAATTTTCCTACTCATTTTTCCAATAAGAACATTTTGTCCCCAACAGCAATTAAGGAATGCAGTTAGTGTCTGAGAATGAAAAGTTTTTATAACTGAGAATGCAATTAATGAATGCATTGCTCACTTACAAGTTGTGTTTGTTTACACCGGACCGGGGATTCCACTTAGTTGAGTATCGGTTTATAGCATAAATCACTTATATGCATATTTTTGTACCACACAAACCATTTGCTACCAAAACAATACAAAATATAACCAATAAGTGTATAAAATGTTTTCAATGTTCTGGTTATTTGCATATAAATATCCTGAATCAGTTTGTTCTACATATGCAATTCAATACATTTTAATTTAGTATGGGGAATTGTGGTTTTTTTAAATGCATAATACATTGTATAATAATTCTTCAATGTTTTACAACTTTTTTTATCTCCACAATTACGTGTTAATCTATTGATTAATATTTATGGTGAAGGAAAGGCTTATTAAATCTTTTTAGTTGTTTATTAATGGGCATTGTTAATTGTCATTCCCTTAATTACACGACCAAATGGCTGAAATACATTTAAAAATATTTAATACAGTACAAAATTTACTGACGACGTCCTTGGTATTTTTTTATGGTTTGCTTAAATTTAAAAAACCGCAAACACTTTTTCATATTTTTATTTGTTTTAAAGTATGGGAGATTCATTTCAAAGTTTGTAACAACAATTAAAAAAAAGAAGTGTTTTGTTTGTTTGAGGAAACTTATGATAGGCTTGATGTTTGGTGCATGATGGGTATTTTGTATTTTTGGGTGGATTTTGCTATCTAGCACCTGCATGTGCACTATTTTATTGTCTGACAATGTTTTTAGTTTTTGTATATAATTGTTAGTTTATTTTTTGTATGTTGCAGATGTATTTTAAGGGAAGAATGATAGGAAATATGTGTTAATAGGATCTGCATCTTTGAATGTATGCTATCTGTTAACCAGCATAGCTTTCCATGCAACATTGATGCAACCTCATTAACGTTTACTGTATGTTGCATTCTTAACATTAAAATAGAACTATTTGGATGCAAAACCGTGCAAGATTAAATGCAAATTGTCGATAACAGATGAATATTTGATAATATTTCAGCATGAACTTACTAAGATGAGATGAAAATTGTCAACGGGTGAATATCTGATAATATTTCAACATAAATTCTTTCCTGCATAATTTGGTTCATTTTGCAAATGATAAGCACATGGCTGAAAGTGTTTAGTTAGACTATCTTTGCTTCATTCAATGGTGGCCATTTGTAAAATCTACAGGAGTGAAAAATAGCTCTTGTAAAAAGAATTTGCAGGAGTGATTACTATCCTCAAATATTAGCATTAGTTTTAAGATTTGCATAAATATTTTAAGTGTTAAAATGTAATTGTCACCCATAATAATAGTAATATATAGCAATAAAGCTATCTATTTCATGCCATGTTTTAATATCAATGTGTTTTCAAAATAGTTGGAATATTCCATCCATTTTTGGTGTTATTTTAGTTGTTTTATCTCCAATAATATTCACAAGAGCCTAGATTATTTTCTTGGATTGAGACAACCCGTTTAAAGAAAACACATGGATGATAAACGAATTTAATATTTATCATTTTTGCAGTTGTTTTATCAACGACTTTCATTTTATTATGTCTTTATGTGGAGATGAAATTTTTAAACGTTGTTGAATGCATGTATAGAAGATTGTACGATTATGGGTAGCCACGTGTTCTATTATTTGTTTTAATACATTGGTAGCTTTTAGCCAGTTGTTTCAGTTGCATGCATACACTGTCTGTGATAGTTATATTGTACATGTAGTTCTTTGCAGGCTGGACTTCCTGCGATTACATCTTCTTTCTCTTTACATTGGAAATTCAATATTTTACATTTAACGTTCACTTACATGTAAGGGGGTCTTTTACAATTGTCTGTATTTTTCTATTCGTACAGTATACTAATTTTCAAGCACACCCTCCCTCTCCACCTCAATTTAGTACCTTAAAATGTTGATTACTTTGGGGGATGATTTGGGGTGGTGGGTGGAGGGTTGAAAAAGATGTCCATTTGTAATGTGGGATACTAATAAGTGCATGATATTCAATAGCTTAATATTAATCTGCCATAATTAATTACATATGATTAATAATATGATCGTCTTGTGGTGCTCCATGCATGATAAGACGATGGTCAACAGTACTGGCATTCAAGCTATTAGGGGAGTTAGATGTAGCGTAGCATGTCCGCCTGAGGTTCGATAGGTCGAAGGATCGATGCTCCCAAGGGGACCCGTTGGGTTATTTATTTCCCTTCCCAACAAGTGATCCACATCTCGTCTATCAAATCCTGTCTGGGAAATAGCACATAAAAGATCCATTGCTGTTGTTTGAAGAAGAGTAGCATATGTGGTGGCAGCAGGTGTCCTCTGTGACCGATGTGTCGATATAACTGCGGTTGACATCCAATAACCGCTGATTAATATTCAATGTGTTTTAGTGGAGTTGTTAAACTTGTATCTTTATCAAGTTATCAGCATTGAAATGATGAATTTAAATTAGGTTGCATGATTTAACCGACCTCCACCCCCTTCACACACACACTGTACGAATAGCAAAATGTCGACAATTGTGAACGTATAGTTAATTTATGGTGACAATTTTTAAGCCATAATTTTGTGATGCAAAACTGATTTTATTTAGTTTATTATAAAAATGTTTAATGAATTTTTTTTTAATTGAATTGGTCTGTAATTTTATCATGTTTTCAAATTTTACTATTTCTATAGTGTTATCCAATTGTGAATTACAATGGTAATAATACGGTTTGTTTAAAAAATAAATACGTTTGTACGAGTAAGTTGTATATTTTGATATACATGTACACGAATCATGGAATATAAAATTAATTTTACAAATAAATTAACAGTATATGAATGGATATTATTTTATTGTATGGTCGTAGTATTTTCAGAAAATGTTTTATTTTTTAAATCTATGACAAAAACAATTGAAATATATGAACGGTTTTGTTGTTTTCACATAAAAACCCAGTTAATAATGAAAATGATGGTACAAACATGGTGGTTATTTTACCAAACAAAATATATTAGTTAACTCTTCTTTCTTTTTCACTTAAAAGTGTAAAAGTGACTGTATGTCTGACTGTAATTCATGGCATTTTGGGGCTATTCTTTTTTTGTAAATAATTTTGATTTTAGAGGTAATTTTGGGGCTATTCTGTTTTGTAAATAATTTTGTTTTTAAAACTATTATCAAGAAAATAGATTCTTTGTGCAAAACCAAAGAGTTATTTGCTTGACAGATTTGGTCAAACTGACATCTTTTAAATTATCTATTATACTTCAAATTGAAATTTCCTTAAAATATGTTTTACAAGTCTTGTTTTAAACAATGATACAAATTTTAAAAAAAATACTGTTGTGTACATTTACTATTAATTTTGATTTTACTTACGCTGTACGTGTTATATTAATACAGATTATACCTCTCTTGAAATATTAAATGTTAGAAATTTTGACATTCATGACTCAAGTCATGTTTTGTAGTTTTAGGCATATTTTAATATTGTCTCAAGCATGTTTTTCTTCTTTTATAGGATATAAAATATTTAGTTAACCGGACTAATTAATGTATTTGTTTAAACCACTTGTATATGATTGTTATGAGACTTGGCCTCAGTGGTATTGTTACAATAATTACAGTATACATTTGTTATTTCAACTTTTAAACATGTTCAATTTAAATTTACATCACGTTTTAAATCCTTTTTATTACATCTTACATGTACTGGTCTATTTAATGCATAATTTTAAAATTAAAAAAAAGAGAAATGTTTTTTAATTTACAAAATTAAACGACTTATTAAAATTTGAAATTTGTGGCGTAATGTATTCTTTCATAATTCAATAGAGAATCACTAAACGTCACTTCAAAAAAATGTTTAATTTATTCTTGGTTGTATAGAAATTGAAAAGAATCAAGGTAATATATACATGGAAAATTCAATAAACTTTCTTGTTTATATACATGTAGATAAGTGATGTACTTTTTAAGCATTTAATTGCAGATAGTCAACAAAATCAAATTTTAAATAGTATTTGAAACGGATTAAAAAAAGACAAAATAATGTTTTAGCAGTTAGTCACATTGTATATGTTGTTTGTATTGTAATTCTTGGTTAACGATCTCGCAATAATAAGACACAATTAATTTTTTTGAAATTTATACCAAAAATTATAGTAATGTTTATAGTAACGTTTCTATGGTCTCAATGTTGAAAATGCATAATGAATTGTATACATTGAGTTGCAACAAGTGTGTAAAAAGCAGAACAGCAATAAGATATTTTCATAATAAAGATTCCATAGTGCCTATACATGTGTGTTTGACCAAAGTACAATCATAATGATAATAACGTGAGAAGTATACATGCTAAATATGGAATTTACAAAATTCTCATTTAATGCTAGTTTATAAAGCGAGGCAATTGTATCATTTGGCATACAAATGAAATCTAACTTCATAAACATGGTATTAAATGGAAAGTAGTTTATATTGATTACAGGAGCAGGGCGTAGCACGGCACAAGAGTGTCTGCTTCAGGTTCGATAGGTTGACGGATCAATCCTCAGTGGACCCATTGGGTTATTTCCTGTTCTGATGAGGGATCCATGACTATCAAAGGCCATGGTGTGTGCTATCCTGTGTGGGAAAGTGTACATAAAAAGATCCCTGGCTGTTATTCGATGAAGAGTAGCCTACATGTATGTAGTGGCAGCAGGTTTCCTCTGCCGAGTGTTGACATCCAATAACCACTGATTAATAATCAATGTGTTCCAGTGATGTTGTTATACTAAGAAACTTTATCTTTTTATATTGATTACTTATCTCTACGTCATGAATTTTCTCAAATTTAATGGCATTTATTTTATTATTTATCATTAATTTGGAAATTAAATTTAACTTTTCTCCATTATATGCTAACTTGTCTACCGTCTGCATTGAGATATCCTTGAATGTGTTCATAATTATGCCATAATATTGCATATTGAACCCATCCAGAGACTAAAGATAGGAACTGCTACAAGTTGTTTGGCAGACAGTTGTTTGGCAGCTCATTACTAATACACACTCGTTGATATAGCAGAAATCGAACCGGTTATAACTGAAACTTTATGTAACAACAACCTACCTGGGTATAAACGAATCTCAGATATGACCATAATATTATTATAAACAGAGCCATATATGTCAAATAATATTATGTAATGGCTATATGATTTTAAAGGACATTTTGGTAGGTTTGTTGTGTGGCTAGTATATACAGGTTTGACTATTTGTATTAAATAGGGTGAGCAATAAATGTTTAGCATCCATTAGAGGCTTTTACAGGCGATATCAATGGCATAATAATTTATGATACCCAATGATATCACGTCTTATAATCTCAATTGGCCTAGACTGTTTTTCAAGCTCATCACCAAGAAACTGATAGTTCTAGACATTGTCACAATTGTTACTATGTCATGCCTTTAAACAAACCATTGCAACTGTACATTTTCATTTAATTTCTGTTAATAATCATCCTAATTAGACGGAATGATAAGAACAAATAAACCTTCATGATTTTGTTATATAATTTATCAGCACTTGTTGATAAAAATCCAGGGCTCACCCTGTAGGTAGCCAATGGTTAATTTATAAAAAGTTTGGCTACAAAATTTGGTCATTGACTAACAGTATTTTATATCAATTACTTTTTAAAAAATGCAGAAAATTAATATTCTTTAAATTGACTAGTAAAAGATAATCTCATCCAGAGTGAGCCCTGATTTTATACGTTTATCAACTCGTACTGATAAATTATGATATCACAAGACACTTGGAGAGTGTCCTCTATTATGTATTTATTCTTTATCTAACAGGTTGTTTTGAAAAATACATGTATTTATTCTTTTTATATAGCTGAGATGATTACTGGTGAATGTATTAATATTTTAGACATGGAATGCCAATGTTTTACTTACTGTGTGCTGTATAGCACCCACTATTCGAAATGGAATACTATTCCACTATTCAGTACTAATGTGAAGACTTTTGAAAATAGAGAATTGTATGTCTATTTTGTAACATGTAGACTGTGCATATGTTGGTTTTCTTCACATGGTCATTCCTAAACATTACATAACTTACTAGTCTGTCAGGATGATATATTTTGTACTATTTTAATGTACAGCCTTATTACATTTAGGAAAGGAAGAGACATGTAAACTTGAAATAATAAACAACCTATACACATGAATTGTATTATTTTTTATTCGCAACATTAGAATTTATGACTCATATTTTTGTTCGTCTGTTCTGTATTAATACTATAATATTCTTGAAAATGAGCATGGTGATTCGGTATTCAATCTGTATTAGAAATACAAATTCAGTTAGCCCCCATACCCAACTAATGCAAAGTAATGCCTCTGTTTTATAGATTTAAATATGGTATGTACTACACAAGTCCACAGGCAAGGACTGTTGATCAGGGCTGGGGATCAAAGGACTTGTCCATAGGCCATTTTAGCATGGTGCGGCACTATGCCTTGATATATCCGCACCATCCTGCCCCCAGACCAAAGCATGCCTTGCCCCAATGGTTTTGTACATTATCTTTGTAAAACTGCAGAAAATCCAATTTTATTAAAATATTTTCCGACCCCACCATTAAACACGATAATTAGACTTGATTAAAAGAATTTAAATAATAATTGTGCGCTTAAATTTCCTTTACGAAAATAATGTGCCCGGAAAGTCAACAGAATACCTCGATATAGTCCAATTTACCATGCCCGACTTCAATCCTAGGAAAAACTACATGCCAAATAATATCCCCTTTCTACTGTATACCAGTGTATGCAGTTTTATAAATATTGTATGTACTGTGTGTGATATCCATGGAAAAGTGAATACAGCCATGTCCAATAGCCGATGATTAATTAAGTGCTTCAGTGGTTTTAACGTGACTATTTACTTTGGGAACGCAGAAGAAGAGAAGAGAAGAAGAACGTGACTATTTTCCCATTAACTCTCATCAGATTCTATAGGCAGGTTGTTGATCAGAAATGGTGCTCAAATGACTCGACCCATGTTAAAAATTGTTTTAAAAAGTGATCAATATTGACTTTGTGGTCCACTTCTGTTTAATGCCCACAGCCGTCACAACGTATATAAAACAAACCAACGTACTTATTATACTTTAATAATACATGTAAAAATACTTTTATAATAGTAAAGAACAAACTCATACATGTAAGTGTAAATATCAAGTAGGCATATGTTGTATGTATATCATAGAATCTTTCACAAGTACACATGTATAATAAAAAGTAATTGTATATATATGCATTGCGTTGCATCCCGACCCCACCCCTCCACACACACTCGAACGAAACAGCTATACACCACTCCTTTTATTCCCACCCCTCCTCTTCTACTCCCACCCTTCCCCTTCTACTCCCACCCCGCCCCTTTTAACACAGGAGTAATCACATACACTCATTCAATTGCACAGACACTCGCACAATCCCATCATCTCTCTTGGTGACAAACTAGTATACCCATCAACTCAAAAGACTAAGCTTCGTAAATAGTTGGCATGGTTTGGTACAGATCCAAAAATGCAAATTCTGGAGGTGGAAAAAGTGGAATTAAGCTTCGTAAATAGTTGGCATGGTTTGGTACAGATCCAAAAATGCAAATTCTGGAGGTGGAGAAAGTGGAATTAAGCTTCGTAAATAGTTGGCATAGTTTGGTACAGATCCAAAAAAGCGAATTCTGGAGGTGGGAAAAGTGTGGTAATTGTTTCGTCAGGGTTGGAGAATTCCACCGTGGCCCAGTCCGGACAGTCCACGGTGATTTCTTCATAGCTCGTTTCCTCGATACTAACTTGTTCGTACCACATCAGATCACAAGCAGATTCATCAAACTTGGGGGTCATAACCCAGTCTGAGCAATTATTTTGCTTTTCCTCTTCTGACACCAATCCGTTCAAGATATTTTCTTTGTTAATATCAATATAGTTATCAGAATGAGGGGTATTTTTGGATTTGAACATATCAGGAAGATGTATTTTTTTCCAGAATTTCTTAAATTTTGTTGGTGGTTGATGATGAATTGATGTTGTCTTTTTTTTATACTTAGCCTTGCACCTCTTTGAAATATACATACAGAGTAACACCAGCCCTACAAGAAAAATTATATTTATACAGTAATGAAAAAATGTGGTTATTGTCAGCCTGTAGCTCAATGATTAATGAACGCATCAGGCTTAAAACTGGTAAGTACACTGTACTGGGTTTGAATCCCAATCGTGGCATATGGAATTTTTAATCCCAGTACCCGTGTAAAAGGAATGCTGTACCGGTCATATCGTAATAAAACGTGTTGAGTAATAAAATGAAACTTTACGGAATGAATCGAATAGCCTGATCCATAAAATGAGATATTACCTACAAGTCTTAGCGTTGATGTAAAACAAAAACCCAATAAAACTGATTTGTGCAAGTTTGGTCTGGTGTAACAAAGTCCATGGTATATAAAAGACACCTTGCTGCTTATCAAATAGGAGTAGAAGGTTTCGTCTCATACTAATACTAACTTCCTTCCTTGGCAGGCAGTCGATGCAGCTGGAATGCGTATCCAGACAGACGTGCTTGAAACTTAATTGGATATAAGCATGCTATAATTAAAAAGTTATTTCAAAAATATGTTTACATATATAGTTATTTACTAACGACCACAAATGGAACAAATTATAACTCCCCAAAATATATTCCAAATGTTACCTGTATCTAAAAATACGGCGCCAGATAAATACAAAAGATAACTCTGAATAGGGATGATCGAGTCTTCTGAAAAAGATAATAAATCTGTATGCATGAGGTCTGCGAGTTATTCCAGTTGGTGAATTTAGTTTCATGTATCAAACTAATAGAAAATATTTACAAGTACATCTACATAAAAATGCAATAACAATTGCAGGCATTTCCCCAAAAGACAGCCTTTGTTATTGCAGTTGAGCACCGCGGCACCACTAAAGTGCCTATAATAAATAGTGGACCGGTGTAAAAGGAACGCAAGTCCTACCGGAATGCAAGTCCGGGTATATCATAACAAAATGGATTAAATAATAAAA
>JAULBR010142725.1:7353-17798 GCA_032355825.1 Melanodrymia aurantiaca
TAACGAACGAACTAATGAAGCAGACTGACCTGTTCAAATTTGATAGTGATGACCATGTGTGAGCGACTGCTTGTAGCATTCATGTTGGTAGACGCTGTCGTCCTGTTGTGTAAATAAGTTATAACGAACGAACTAATGAAGCAGACTGACCTGTTCAAATTTGATAGTGATGACCATGTGTGAGCGACTGCTTGTAGCGTTCATGTTGGTAGATGCTGTCGTCCTGTTGTATGTTCCCTGCTCCATCAACTTTTCAATGGCACTGTAGTGTTTCACTGGTACTTGCTGCAAATTATATTTTAATTAATAGTTAGTTTTTTTTAACTACATGTACTAGAGGATATATATGTTCTTTCCTGAAATGCTTTCAAATGTTTAAGGAAATACCTCACAAAAACATCAAATTTATAGTATCTTATTTACTAGAATCAGCTGGGGACAATTTCAGCAATAATTATCAGACAAAAAAAAAGAAGGTTAAATCCTCCAAAATAGGTATGTACTACATGTATGTAGGTAGAGCACGGAGGTTCAATGACCCACCACATGGCAAACAATATTTAAAAAACACATTAGGTTCATGTATATAATTTTGTATATATATAATTTTGTGTTTATTTAAGGTTCACTATATTACTGTAAAACGTGTAATATTCTTGCCCGTAAATTTTAACGATTTCGAATAACAGATCTCACGATGTGTAATTTCACACTGCAAATACCGTAAGATTGTTGTAGTTTTTAATGAATACAAGTTCTAGTAAGATTAGATTATAAATGGGAAAATTACATACACATAAATAATACTCGTTTTATAGTAGTTACTAAGACTATCAACATTTAAATAAATTATATGAATACATTTCTTACCTTAAGACCTTCAACATAAAATCCACTTTTGGGATTTTGTCGAACTTTAAGACCCCCAGATTTTTGTTTGCCCTTCGACAAAAGATCTCTGACTTGCTCATTGTAGATTTCTAACATGCTAAATGATACCTGCATGAACAAATTTTGCATTTAATTTTATTAATAGTTATTACAATATAATATTAACATACTAATAAAAATATATTTTCAAGACATTTCTATAGCACAAAAATATTTTACAGATGAAAATAGCTCAAAAATAAATAAAGGTATATTAGAGTCATACATTCAAAGTCTGACATTATAGCTAATGTTTTGGAATATCTTTTGAACCATTCAAGATATTAAAATTGCTTCGAATATGTTTTTCTTATTGCATACCAGTGTTAAGTGTTTACTTCTTCAGAACCACACATGATTAAATCCGATAAACAAGACAAGATACAGGTAATTGCAAAATAATTGTTCTATCATTATCAATGCTTAATTGTGGTTATTTTGTATGCAAATATCTAATAGACATGAGGAAATATACATGCAAATAAACAAAATATTCAATTAAGCGATAGATTGGAGTTGATTACATAATTATAATAATATACATACATATAGTAAATAGATTTTATTTATAAAATTGTGTACTAACATAATAAATTCCAAACAAGATTAATGTATATAACATCTAAAACATGCTGACCAACTTTATAGGAAATTTTGTCTAGAAATTTATAATAATTTCACAATTAAGCATGTGAAACACTTTTGAAAAACAAGTTAATAGAAGCAAACAAAGATACTTTTGGGACAATTTAATAAAACGTGTCTGATGCCCTTTTTGTATTTTACAAATGAACAACCACTGCATGTACCCAGTAACTGTGTAGAAACTGTCATGCCTTATTCACGTTGAAGAAACTAGTACAACATATTTTGATTCCATCTCGAATAAAATAGAAAAAGGTTGATCAGATTTTTTTGGTATTGATTTTGAAAACAATTCGGGATATTTGGTACAAGTATTAATTCCACATTTCGTGTTACGTTCAATAGGACGAGCGCTCTGGAACTATGTGACTGGTACCGATCGTGTACTATCATATCACATTTATTTAATGTTAGATGCAAATACTGGTGACAAAACTATTTGTCTCGGTAGCAGAACACTCGCCTATTGAATGTACCCGGTAAGGCTGATATTGCATTTAAATTTAAATATCTTAGAAAATTCGGGATAGTTGGTAGCTTGAATAAATTAAATTATGTACTGAATAACAACATAAAGGTAATAAGATATATTTTAATATAGTAACTGATAGTTTGATACACAACTGTACACTAGGTAACTAGGCTTCTAAGTGTATAGGAACCATAACTCAGCATTAATTTTGTTAATAAATATATATACATGTATATGTATCATTATGTATAACTGTCAAAGTATATTTTCTTACATGTGCACCTGTTTGAAATAACCCCGTGAGATTTATGGCCATCTGTAATTGACATTAGAGAACAAAATTTGAGACTTGTGATTGGCTGCTCCATGGTAGCAACCCGAGTGACCTGCTCTTTTCAGAGTGTCTGCCCATGACATCAATAGTTTTGACTGCGGGTTCATTAATTCATTCAATGCTGTATGATGTAGCATTTCATTTGACGTCACGCGACACGTTTAACAACTTTCCACAGAATTTGTATTTGCAGTAGTGCTGTTTAAATTTTTTTTTCTTTCAAGGTATGTAAGAAATAGAATACTACACTCGTGTCCGTTAGAGGTCACTGATCTTATAACTCGTTGTTACAAAACGTATGCACTCGCTCTCGTTCGTTGGATACATTTTGAAACAACACGTTATGATATCAGTGATCTCTAATGGCCACTCGTGTATTATTCTCTATATGTTACAGTTCATGTCCTTCAAAATTAAATATTTTGTTTATGTTTTAGTGCAAAAAAGTGTCAATATTTGTAAGTAATGTTAGTGATCCTGTACCACTACAAATGACACTTGAACATGCAACCCTTAATTTTACTACAAACACCAACATGCAATCTGTCAATAACACTACCATTCTAAATTATACATTATTTATTATTTATACAATATTATGTATATTAGTACCATACACTGGAAGGTTCTTAGCAAGTTAGTAGTTGTACTGATTTTAAATAAATAAGTGCAGATGTTAAATTTAAAAAACCCAGAACCATTTAACCAACATTAAATCATTAAAACAAAACAAAATGCTCTCACAATCATTAAAACTGGAATCAGTTCAAAAACCTAGTTCTATAATTAAGAGCTATCATTTGCATGCAATTATTAACACAAATTATAGAATACATTGTATTGGTTAGATAAGGCCATTTCTGTTTGTGTATTCGTCACCAAAATGCAAGCCCAACAGTTTTAAAAGTTAATAAAAATGACACATAATATGTTGTTGGAGTAACATACTTTATTCCAATTACATGTAACTCTTTGACACAGTTGTACATAGAACTAATAGTAATCACATAGGTGGTCATATTAGACATTTTGGTGACTTACATTGCCAATAAAAACAAATAATTATAATAAAACTGTTAAAAAGCATTACCGGTATGTACATTATTATTATAACGTTATGGCACACTCAAAACATTTAACGTAGTATTAGTTACATACTAACAGTAAATAATAATTATAAGAAATTAAAACTAATCTTGTTTTGTCCTATTCATTTTTATTGATGCCGATACTACACTATAATTGGTGGGATAGGGTTGGACCATTAAAAAACGTAGTTCAGCTAGTTTAATTAATCTGATATACGTATATCATCACCTAATTAAGATAAGGTCGTAAGAGATAGTGTAAACGCATGTCCCTTACAACCTTATCTTAATTAGGTGACGATATGTACATTTGTACCAGGGTATGGTTTCTTCTCAGTAGAAAATGGTGTCTTCCTTTTTAGTGCTAATGTCATTTTAGTAACAGCAATAGCTTTAGTGTTATGTTACAAGCAATGATAAGTACATGTATCATATGTACATGATTGTAGTACCTATTAGGAAATGTTTACTTATTACTTTTATTAAACATATACGTGCTCCTCCGTGTCTACAACAGAAGTCAGAGCATTCCACACCCCTTGTAGGAATCACTTGGTCATTTCATCCATCACACAGTGATGCTATACGTTTCACAATACCAAATAAATTCCTACTGTTAATGGTAACTTTTAAAAATAAAACTTCTATTAATTAAAATATCAATTCACTTAGTGCATGTACATGTGTATGTGCACGACAGTTAACAGCCATGCACTTGAGCCATGCACTTGAGCCATGCACTTGACACTTGAGAAGTTGCAAGATCAATACAAACTGATTGGCTTATGAAATGAGGTGGTATGTAATGTACTGAGGTGGTCTGTACTGTATCTCAAGATTGCTATTATTAAAAGAAAAAAATGTACCTTGTTTCCTGTCAACCAAGAGACGAAATTACAAAATATTTAATTTTGAGGTGCTATAGTGGGGTTCAATCATATAATAAAGGTAACTTTCAAGTCCTTATTAATTTGTGTAATTTTGAACTGATCCCAGTAAACTACATTGTGTACATGTACAATACAAAGAGAAAGATAAACAGAGTTTTTTCCAGTGTGCATAATACTAGCCTGCATTTCACTCTTGGTTTCATTTTCTCCATTTTGTGAGTTTTCCTAATTAATTTAATAAAATATTATAAGAAAAATATTAAGAACAAAGTAACAGTAACAGGAATTTGTTTTTTTTTCATAGAAAATGGATGTGAGGTTTTAAATATAATAATTTATGTTTCTCAGCATATTAAATGTTTTGTTTTGTTGCAAAAGCAACCATTTTAAGCAATTATTTTACCTACATGCGTAATATTGTCATTTATTAAACCAGTAATAAATAATGTATAATATATAATACATGTATATAAATTCATGTATTGTGATACATTAAATACACAAATTTAAAAATAGCCTTAAAATATTCTTAGGGAAAGCTCTGTGGAAAAACATTAACAAGTGATAGCACTTACATATAGACTGTGATTAATCTTTAACCAACTCAATACTGGTATATACATGTACATATACATGAAAATAGGCCAATGTATAGCAAATATATGGTAGACGATAAAGTTAAGAGTTTGAAGGCAAATACATACTCAAGTCACTTTATACATAATGAAATCACATGTATTTGTCAGATCAGCTCACACTTCAAACATATTGAAGCTCTTACCATCGTGAGTCGTTTGGAGGTAATTGCAAAATTTTATGAGTTTACGCTGGATAAATTACATATTAGTCGACAGAAATATCAGTTCTACTGACCAAAGTGATGAAGTATTTCCCAAGTGTCTTGTGCTATCGTAATTTATTAGTACAAGTTGATAAAAGTATAAAATCCGAGCCTTGGTGATGAATTTAATACTTTTATCAACAAATGCTGATAAATTATGATATCACGACAAAAGGTGGGTATTCTTTTTATCATTCATTATCATGTCTAATTATGACTACCCCGGTAATTAACATATTAAAAAACAGGTGCGACAATGTTTAGAACTGTCAGGTTTCCTGTTGACCAACTCAAAAAACAGTCTGTATAGACCAATCAAGATTATAAGTGACATCTCTACAGGAGATATCATAGGAGATATCACAAATTATTAGTTCATAGCAACAGATACAAAGCAAAAATAAAAGCAAATACTATAATTATATATAAGATATGCATGTGATTGAAGAAGCATTTTAGTACTAGTGTTTATATTGATCAAATAAAATATATGGCCAGTGCAGAAAATGTCAAAATGATATACACGTTAGTCGTACATGTATGTATTTTTTATGTAAATATAATTACATGTATATAGAACGTAAATTTAACAAAGGACTAGAAATATTAAAAAACTGTGTTAATAGAACAATATATATTTATCTTATAACTTATCTGTCATATCTATTAGATACTAGTATTAATATGTATTAATCAGTGTAATAAAGGTCTATAGATGCAAAGTTTCCAAGTCAAAAGGTCACTCATTAACTAGCCAGCAAACCTGATAGATTAGAATATATATTCTTAAACTACGGTACACAAATGTATTAAATTTAACAACAAGCTACGGTTCCCAGCACAAAAAAAGACATCGGCTACACAAGTTGAAATAATAATGAAATATTATTATAATGAGTGTTGTACCATATTCAATATTATTACAACCAGTTTAAACCTTCCAAGCGTTGTTTAAAAAGCATTTCATTGCAGGAAATGATACAAAGTAATGTAATAATATTTTGTTCAAACTTGTTCACACGTGTGTGTTGTGCGTGTGTGTTGTGTGTGTTGTAACGTCATGATACAACATTTGTGATAACATCATATTACTGATGAAGACTTCTTTGGAACTGCATTTCAATGAATGATTTTAATACTAAATATCAAGATAAAATGTTACGCTGTTTTAGAAGAGTTAAATTAGGATAAATAAAATTTGCTACTCATGTTTTAACTTTTAATATGGAAATCATAGCCTCATCTACACTACAGTTGATCCGTATTTGATTCAGCAGACTCAGCAAATTTTATTAAAATATTTCCCAACCCAACTGTTAAACACCATAATTAGACTTATTTAAATCAATTTAAATAATAATTGTGAGCTTAAATTTCCTTTACGAAAATAATGTACCCTGAAAATGCTCGGAAGTCAAAAGAATGCCTCAATAATTATCGTTCAATTTACCATGCCCTACGTCAATCCTAGGGAAAACTCTAATTCTAGTTACTAGTTACTAGTATTATTTTCCCCTAGGATTGACCTAGGGCATGTAGTACATTGTTTGACTGCATGTAGACCTACATGTTGTCAAAGCATCAATTGAATTACAAATAGCACATGTATTAAGTAAGATTTACAAAATGTAAATTGATAGGAAAACTAACTGACTATTGACAGCAATAATACTGCACACGTTCAATCCTAACAAAAAGTTTCAAATGACATAAGTGCATGGATAAATTTAACTATTGATTTTGGCAATTTATCAGACTGTTGTTGAAGCTATGCCAAACTTATTTCAAATATTTATCCGTTAGCTATTATCATGATAGAAAATGTGATGATATTACCAGTAAGTTTCATTAGTTTTAGAATGCTGCGATACTGTTGATTAAAATATAGTGCTTTATTTTCAATTATATTTATACAACTTCAATTCAGGCTTCAAATTTTCACATATGATTTACAATAGAAATGAGTTAATCAAGGCAGACATTGTTCTACAGTGCAGTGAATACATAGGGAACTGCTTTGCATTCACAACCCTGCAATTAATCATGGCAATCAGCAATGCCACACTGCAGCCACAGTGATTGCTGCAAAGTTTTTGATTTTTTGAGTAAGATTCCCTTGACCAATTGCGTAACAAAGTAGTTCATATATATTACATGTATATGTAAATAAATGTGGTCAGCATTGCATTCAAAACCACGAGCGCTCGAGAACAATGTGACTGTTACTGATCGTGTTAGATTCAAACACCAGTGACAAAACGCTTTGTAGCAGAATGCTTGCACTATTGACCACAATGAAGTTGAATACCAATATACCACTCCCCACTGAATTCCACGATTGCGTGGACACGGAAAAAATTTCAGAATTTGCCCCAAACAGATGAATAGTTGTTCTTCCGTGGAAAATCAAATTGCATGCAAAACAGGTGCAGAATTCGTAATTTTACACTGTGGAATTTTATTTAATCACCGCTGAATTTTCGATATTCATTGCTTGCAATGTAAATGTGAAATTTTGCAGAAATAAACTGAAGTTGTTCCGATTTTTTGGCTCGTTGTACTTTACATGTAGTTTACAGAAACCGCCGAAGACAAGTTACACAAATTTATATGAAATTATTAGGATTCATATTTAATATATTATAATAATTACATTAACATAGATCAATTGTTTGGAGGCAATAATATTTTTAAGTGTTATTTTTAGTTTATAATAATTATATAATAACATGTTGCAGAATATGCCGCAGAATTCCTCAAATTCTACTGCAGAATATATCTAATTTTACCACAGAATTTGAAAAATTTGGCCGCGGAATTCAGGAAGGAGTGATAGCTGTTGATGGGCCAGGCATGAATCATTGCTTGGATCAGATAAAAATGCAATGGGTCCACTGAGGATCGATCCTAAGACCCACCAAACATCAGGTGGGGGTGCTGTTGTGTTTCACTATGTCCTGTTTCTTTATTGTACAAGACTAATAAAACTCAACATATTACCTGTTATCTGTAGTAATGAAAGCCATACAGAACGGTCGTACAAATCCTCTTGCTTCAATGTCAAACAAAACAAAGTGATGGACCTAAAAGTTACAAAACAAATACGTGTATTTTGAAAAAAATTAAAACTTGCACACCGACCCAAATTGATTAGAAGATTGATATTGTTCCACTGTGGAATTAGGGTACAAAGGTAGTTTGCCGATCACTGATTCAAGGCGATTTCAATCAATAACATATGTAATGTGAAAACTGCTTTGGCCACAAATTTGTTTGTTTTCAAAATGTTTATAGTCTTGTAAAATTGTGCTAAATGACTTTCATTAGAATCGGCCCTTGATTGCTGTCACAAACTAATTTTTTAACACCATTACTACAGCATAAAAAAATAGAAATCAACCAAATTATATTGAATTTACACATTCAGAATTCTGCTATTAATTATAAGGAATTGGTCATGAGTTCTGAGTGGTATGTCAACAGAACTGCAACAAAATGCTGTCTGCAAAGCAATTTTTCAGTAGCTGCATTGCAACCATAAATTTCAAAGGGTGATTTAGTCGTTTGAATAATCCAGATTTAATGAAACACTACCTGAAGAAAGCGAACACTGAAGACACTTACAAAGCTATGCACTCCATCTTCAGCATCCGAGATGACAACCTGTGTATCTTCTGATATGGAAAATCCCCTGCAAAGATAAAGATAAAGTTGGTTTGTTTAACGACACCTCGGGAACACATTGATTATTAATGAGCGGTTATTGGATGCCAAATGCACGGTTATATCAACACTTGGTCAGAGGAAACCCGTTGCCACCACATAGACTACTCTTCTTCGAATAACAGCAAGGAATCTTTTATGTGCACTTTCCCACAGACAGGATAGTACACACCACAGCCTTTGATAGACCAGTCATGGATGACATGTTGGAACGGAAAATACCCAAACGGGTCTGCTGAGGAGGATCGATCCTTCGACCAATCAAGCCGCAGGTGGACGGTCTACTGCTGGACTATGCGACGCTCCGAAAAATGTTGTGGATGACAGACGGAAAATTAAAAATTGAAGTTTCTTACACTGTGCTGGTTTGATGATCGACAGCCATAACCTTAACAGCAAAGTCATTCTGATTAAAAAATGCACCTCCATCTTTTGGAATACACATCTGAAATAAATAAGAATATCACCATTTAAAAGTGCTATTAATAATAAAATTAAAGCGATCTTGTCATGCGATGAAGGATAAACAATAAACCAATTTTTTCTTAAATCAATTTCTATTTCTCCAAACATTTTTCATTCTTTCTTTAGTTTTGATATATATAATAAAGCTGTTATTATAAAGTTATTGCCAATATGCAGTCTCTTGTTAAATAAGCATTTTATTAATTACAATATACATGTACTCATACAATAAAATTACATTGGACAAAACGTTTCATAATAATATCTAATTGTGCCTGTTGGGAGATGGGTTGAAGGATCGATCCTCCACAGCGCAAAACATTTTATGGGCTATTTTCCATTCCAGCCAGGGAAACATGACTGGTTTATCAAATTCTGTGGTGTTTTTTATCCTGTCTATGGGATAGTGCACATAAAAGACCCCTTGCTGTTTTTCGGAAGAGTAGCCCAGGTAGTGGTGACAGCGGGTTTTCTCTGAGACCATGCATCAATATAACCATGCATCTGATGTCCAATAACCACTGATTTATAAACGATGTGTTCCATTGGTGTGTCGTTAAACAAACTTTATCTTTTAAGTTTAATACCACCAAACAAAAATAGAGTACCGGTACAGTATATTATATACTCTCTCCTTAATTCCGCGATTCTGAGAACACGGAAAAAAAGGCAG
The DNA here is from genome assembly GCA_032355825.1 of Melanodrymia aurantiaca. NCBI lineage: Eukaryota > Metazoa > Mollusca > Gastropoda > Neomphalida > Peltospiridae > Melanodrymia > Melanodrymia aurantiaca. The sequence goes on from JAULBR010142725.1 coordinate 17,415, forward strand.
AATTTGCCCCACACTGCAGATTGTTCCCCGGCGTTGAAAAGTGAGGGGGACGTATCCCCCCTATCCCCCACCGATCGACGCCCATGGCTCAAACGATGCCTATTGTGCTGAGGATTGAAATCGAATGGAAATCGATCAGAGTTAATCCAGACGTACGTGTTTTCGACAACGATTACACCCATTCCATTATCAAGTGGTATGAGAAGAAATTGGCAGAACAAGACCCTTCGCCATGCAACAAGCCAGTAGTACTCCCAATATTAGGCTGGAAAGTGTTTTCAGCACCTACTTTAATACCAAATCCCCGGTAATCTAATCCAACGTTCACACTTCCCCCTGTGTGTTATAGGTTACGGACACTTTATAAAGAATACTTCTTTCATT
>JAULBR010142835.1:0-17797 GCA_032355825.1 Melanodrymia aurantiaca
CATAGGCTACTCTTCCACGAATGACAGCAAGGGGTCTTTTATATGCACTATCCCATAGACAGAATAGCACACAACACGGAATTTGGTAAACCAGACGTGTTTCACTGGCTGGAATGGAAAATGGCCTACAAAAATGTTTTGCACTGTGGAGGATCGATCCCTCGACCCATCCCGCCACAGGCGGACATTCTACCTCTAGACTACGTCCCGCTCCCTAGAAAACAAATGCTGATACTTACAAAGCATATAAACTGCATAGAAAGGCACAATGGGAAAATGACAGGTGACTAAAATGCACTTAGCATGTGACTTACTGTATTTAATACAGTACATGTACCTGTGGAAATTCTCAAACAAACCAACAGGACTAATTGTGTATTTTTGTCACTTACCTCGACACTGCCACAGAAAGACAGGAATAATAGTAATATGCCTTGTAGTATAAAACTCATAGTTCTTTGATGTCAGGAAAGAACGTCAGAATACAAAGAATAGCAATCTAAGCTATCGGAGTGAATATTGCAGACCACTCCTGGATTCAGCACAAGATAAGGGTTAAACCACACAAACAGTTGGTTAGTTTAACAGGCGAGGAGCGAGACGTAGCTCAGAGGTAGAATGTCCGCCTGTGACGGGATGGGTCGAGGGATCGATCCTCTGCAGCAAAACATTTTTATGGGCTATTTTTCCGTTCCAGCCAGTGAAACACGTCTGGTTTATTAAATTCCGTGTTGTGTGCTATTCTGTCTATGGGATGGTGCACATAAAAGACCCCTTGCTGTTTTTCGGTAAGAGCAGCCCATGAATATAACCATGCATCTGACGTCCAATAACCGCTGATTTATAATCGATGTGTTTCTAGTGGCGTCGTTAAATAAAACAAACTTTACTTTTTTTTGTGTTGAAAGTTGTCAGTAAACCTGAAACTGGGATTTAAATCTTAACTAGGATATCTTTTTAGGAATAGGAGAAAACAGGTTTTAAAAGACCTGCAGACAAGGATCGATCCTTCAACCTCAAGCACCTCAGTCTCACGCTGCTCTCAGTTTTCAATGTCTTACCTTTTTTTAAACACAGATTGCCGTGAAATGTCTCGAGTGCTTTCTATTGCACTAATTACTGAACAAGCGAAAAACGATTTCCAACGGAACATAATACTTGATATGAATTGGTTCAGAAAACACTTTACGACGCCCAGCCACACTGACAGTGGTAGGTGACAATAGGACGGCACATGCACGTTTCTGACATCATGATCGTCGTCCCGCAGATATGAAGAGGTGCATGCTGAGAGACATGCCCTGGAACAAAGCTCAACATTCACAAATGTTGACCGAGCAAACATTTACTTCTGATTTCGTCCATTAGAAATGAAAGTGATACGTACTCTGTCAGCCACGCATGCGTATCAAGTACTCAGCGTGTGGTTCCACAGCAGTCCACCCGTGGGGGCGCTAAGCTGTAATAAAATATAGAACAGAGCTTTCCAATATTAATAATGCTTAAAATATGTTTTTAAAATTTTGCTAGTTTAAAAATGCGTACCTCTGCACAAAGCAATCGAAGTGATCGCACCAGTCGTAAGCACAGTCATATTGTTTGTTTACTGTTTTCATCGAAACAATAAAAAGCGCAAAAGAAGTTTAAGTATGGTATTGCATCAGGTTTTATCTATGTCAATGCTGCGTCATATCGTAAAATAACAAGGTATCTTATATAGGCAAAGTGAACAAAAATGAACAAAAAGGTTCTGAGCTGGAAAAGAAATCAAGAATGGAATAATTATGATGACACAATACAGGTCAATTGTTTACCGAATATTGGCCAACAGACAACACAAATTGAATTTGACCAACGGTCAATAGATTAAATGAATGAATATGTAGAGTCAGCAAAGATATGGCAAACAAGGTTGATCATGAATCGCACTTGATTGCCCTCCGTTCATGACCGCCGTTTAAAAACACTTGAAAAAAAACATATTAGGTTGAAAAGCACTTGGAAGTGGCACGATTATAGAAGAGATATATCGTCTAAGATAATACCATCAGGCCGCTTGCGTTTAGGGTTTCCTATCCAATAAAGGTGACCCTTGCGTAAATGCATCTCTCCAATTACTTACAAATGGACAAAGAACAAGACAATCACATTTTACGTAATGCACATGCCACCATTTATTTATTGTGTGGCATTCGGGGCTCTATTACGTACCATTGTAATCCGCCGTCAGACACCGCGAGATAGGAGCGTGCAAAATAGTACATGTCACACGATCGGTGCCAAATTGTTTAGCGGACAAAGCCGAGACAATAAAAGACACCAGTCGAGTTTTGGGGAGAGATTAGCACTACATGTCGAAGCGATAAAGATTTCAACTGATACCCATTTTGAAAAAAAAAGTGTACCGTGATAAACATAAACAATACTCGAAGGAGTGTGTCTGTCTGAACAGAATAGTAAACTACACATTGGAACAGAAAGAACAATAGTGAAGAACAGAAATGGACAGGTCAAGAATAGCTCTACAATAGATTCCACTTATTTGCATACTGGTTAATAGCATAAATCGGTTATATGCATATGTTTATGCTACACAAATTATGATTCACTGTTATAGGTTTATGCTGTAGTCTCAAAAAGAGGAATTGTTTCTTTAACGAGTTGGTAGTAGATGTCTGTTTGGAGCATCGATCCTGCAAGCAGTAGCTCCTCCGATGCAGGCATCTTTAGACGACACCGCCTCTCTGGGCTGGAATCAGTACTTGGATTTCAAACAACGGGTCAAAATTGATCAGGATCCAAAACCAGCTTTGAGTCAAGGAACCAAGAGTTTCAAGCCTATTAATTGACCGTGTTCATTTGACAAAATTTTAAATGAATGAATTAAAAATTTAACGATACCCCAGAACGAAAAAAAGATATCGGCTATTGGGTGTCAAAATATGGTAAAAATTATACATATACTATTAAAAGAAAAAGACCCTGTGTCCAGCACCAATACTAAAAAACTATGATGAAATAAGAAAAAACTAAACTACATGTATATAAAATAAACCTTCTAAACTTTTAACCATATAATTTATACGGTGTTATTTATCACAGTTATAATAATTAAATATTTATACTTTTCTTTTTAAAATGGCCTGCTAGCTGTTAATGAGAAGTTAATATGAAGTTGTTACGTGCGAGATTACACAGAGTATACAAACATGAGAACAGAGAAATCTGCATATGTGTACAAACATAACATGAATATGAAACTTGCTAACAATGTAGCTGAGGAAACTATAAATACAAACAATAATTTTTTTTGCATTCAAACAACTGTGACAGATTTCGTGTTTTCTCTTCTTTATGTGGTGTAGGTAGAAACCAAATCATAGACTGGTTGCAACATGATAGACGCTTTCCTGTGATTTGTGTGCTCACCGGGCGAGCACTGCTGTAGATCAGTCGAGGACTTGACGCGTGTGGACATCACAAGCACGATATAGATTCATATCCGCTACCATTACAGCAATTATCAAACTTTAGTTATCTCTAACAACATGAACGAAATCGGTACAGTTTTGTCCGAAAGTGAAAACCAACCATGGCACACGTTGTAGATTAAATGTGTATAGTCTGTACACTAAAGCTGTCTATACATGATAAGGCCAGTCAATAGTATCTGATTTGTGACATTACATGCATTAAGAACACTAGCAAGCTCACAGGTGAGTGACCTGGCCCAGGACTGGTACACGCGTCCTCTAAAACAGCGGGTTGGTGATTGAAGACATTACAATCATTGTAATGATCTAAAGATAAAGTTATTTTGGTTTAACGACACCACTGGAACACATTGATTATTAATCAGTGGTTATTGGTTGTCAAACGTACTGTTATATCGACACTTGGTCACAGAGAAAACTCGCTGCCGGCACATAGGCTACTCTTCTTTGAATAACAGTAAGGGATCTGTTACGTACACTTTCCCACAGACAGGAAAGCACACACCACGGGCTTTGATAGACTAACCGTTGCAGGATCGAACCGTTGAACTATCGAACTTCAGGCTGATGCTCTTGCACTGAGATACGCCCCGCTCCGTCCGGTTGGGAGCTGAAATGCACGCGGTGGTTGTATGTTTATTTGCAGCGGGTGTTCCCGAAAACCATGCTATTTTTAAGTCCACTAGTATACACATGCCACGTGACAAACTAAACTCAGACGTAACTCTAACAGCTTTGCCTTGTTTTGCGGCAACTGAATTGTTCACACTCCGTATACCAAAATACAACAAATACTTATTTTTCCGTCATTTTTTAAGCTTGCTGGTATAGCCTATAGGGGTTTTTAGGTTGACTAAGCAAAATTATTCCGATGTCAAGGTTCATGTATTTGCACCATTTCAATGTAAATAAGCAAAGTATAGACCGCCATAAGCGGTATCCCATTAAACGAGTGTTCACGATAATATACTGTAACTGCAATTTTAAGACTTTTGCATTTAAAATATTTCGCAGCGTGACAAATAAAAGAAAAGGATCACTCAAGTAGACAGAAAGACCACAATAAAGTGATAATATTTTGTAATTACACACATGGGAAATAACGAGTCTTTAGCCGCAACCACTTTACATTGCACTGGGCGTCGTGATTCGGTTATGTACAATGTGAAATCAATCATTTATTTCAATATCAAATAAATTTTAACCTATGAATAGGCAATGCTCTCTCTGTAGTAAGAGTTAATCGGGGTGACGACATGTCTTCCAATGATGATGTATGACTGTGGTTTAAGATCAGTTTAATGTTATCTCCGCAGCGGCTTGCTGACAAAGTGTGCTCTTTTTGCTAATTGGATAACAAAGCCAATTAATTTATCGAAATTTAATTAAAGATGATCTGGAACCAAGAAAGTTATCTTTCATTTGGAGTTTTGTGAATCCCAACAGACAATTTTATTACCACTTTTTAATTTGTTCTTTTTTGCGGTATGCAAATTTATCTTGGGGATTATTGTGGGTGTAATATTATATACCCAAAGGTGTTTTAAAAGTGTAATTGTAGACGTAAACATTGTAGTAATTTTTAATAGACTTTTTATTTCAAGCTGTTGACTTTCGAAGGGTGATTTAAAATGTACATTTAGTTATGGTATTCAAAATTGTAGTTCTTTTTAGACAGTTTATTTAAATATGTTGCAATTCGAATAGTGTTTTAAACCTGCCGTTGTAGAAGAATATTAATTTTAGTATAATAATAATAATCAGTAAATAATGTAGTAATGTTTTCACACGTTTTAAAAAGTCAAAACGAACAAGTTCCTCCTTTTTAACTAAATAATTTCGCCTTTATTAGGTTGCGAATTAAGGTTGATGATTTATTAAGATCACTAATATGATACATACATGCAAATGAAACTTAACATATACCGGTATTGTTTAACCGATTTCGTTTTACTATGTTCTTTTAAAATGGATTATTAATACCATTCCACGTTTTAAACATATTTTGAGTAGATACATATATCCTCCCCACCCCTCCATAATACGACCCGAGCATGTTAAGTAATTCTTCATACATCTATACTAGGGTTGGACGCCATGTTTGTTAAAATCCAAAGCTAAACAAGATCACAGCCTTTTTTTCACAACTTTTCCCATATAGATTCATGTAACACAGGCCAAGTACCTGCAGTTTTGTATTGAATCCCCATGGTAAAATTATTACAACTTCCTGCTTACAATATCAATATAAGTACATGTATATCCAATGTGTTCTTGTCATGCACATTATCATAGTAGCTTAATGTATACTTTTGCCTAAGATCATTTGTCACGTGCCACAAAAAAGTCCAAGGACTACCACAAACGCATTGAATAATAAACATTATTGACATTGAAAGCAATGAGAAGTAAGTAAATGTTAATTTTATACTCATACAAAAATACACCATTAGACAGAAATATGTTACAAACAGTATCTGCACAAGCATGGTGGCATTCGTCTTAAAACTAGACATTGTGCCTTTAAAACGTTAATTCGGGGACATCTCCGCTTGCTAAAGAACCATGAAACTGTCTGCCTGTCTGCTAGATACAATACAATACAATATGGCAGTCGTATATCTAACTATAAAGCAGTGAATCTTTTATTCACTTTAGCCCCTGATACGTGGTCAGCGATATTCCAATCGCAATGAAATAAAGTATTTGTGGTCTTCATCCCATGCACTGTGTATACGACGGGCCGACTTTGTTGTATTTCATCCCATGCACTGTGTATATGACGGGCAGAGCGTCAGTTCTCTATGACAATCTCTAATCCTCAGCTCAGCAAGTTAGCTGACCCCAAACGTCATGCTATGTCTGTTCTTCATAAAGTTTATTTTCCAATTAAAAGTTATAGCCTGGGATATACGGTGAATAAGCTCAGCAAGAGACATGATCATATACTGGATTAATATGTCTTTGCTTTCTTGCATAATTGCTTTACATAAAGAGTATTGTCGTTTCGTACAGACGTCTGCCAGAGAATCAATATCTGGAGCATTTCATGGTATTTGTCACGTCCGTCACGATTGTTTTTCGTCATTTTGGTTAGTTAAGACAAAACACTATGTTGTTAAATAATTCAACTGTTAGGAAATTCAATTTGCAGTACAAAAAAATTAATGAAATCTGATAATATTTGAATGTATTTACATAACAAAGAGAAACAATCGTGACGGACGTGACAAATACCATGAAATGCCCCATCTACAGACATCTTTCTACATTCCATGAATTGGTCTCTGTGGTGTAGTAGTTAAACCACCGGACTGGTAGGTACTGAGTTCGAATCCCGCTCGAGGCGACGGGATTTTTAATCATAGTATACCTATTTAGAGATACTCATAATATTATATTGCATGGCGGCGATGTGCACAATTGTAGAATATCAAGCATAAAGCCACGCTATTAAACTGACTTATATAAATCATTAAAGCCAGAACGCCTAGATCACCTATAACGATAAATCGAGTCACGTAGATACAGCCCTATTTAAAAAGTTAAATTATGCACCACTCACTATTTGTATGTCAGAATATCCATACTAGTACATCTATATCCAATGCGTTTGTAGAAGTCTATAATACAAGTTTGTAGCAGCTCAGAATCATTTCCAAAATTCAGGGTTTTTTCGCACGAAATACAATTGTGACATAACATTTACCGTTAAAACAGTTTTGTCCCATTACTTGTAATAAAGCTTTTTTTGTTGTCTAAAGCTACTAACGGATAAATCGCTCTGTAAGTAAAACCTGTTTCGCGAACACCCAATAACTGTAGTTAATGGGAAAAAATCAGGTTAAAATCAGAAGGAAAGTATCGTAAAATTTATATAGAATAATTTACCGGTGTGCTTCAGATGGACGTCAATAATATATTTCTGGAGAATAAGATGTTTTAGTTAGTTAGCTGCCTCGACTGCCTGTCCAGGATAGAACTTAGTGCTAGTATGATAGAGGACACCCGCTATCAAGGGTTCTTTTATATGCATTTTCCCACAGACATGACAGTGACCACATGCAGCCTCTGTCAAACCAGTTGTCGGTGTAAGTGGAAGTATACACCTACCCATTGAGCCTTGCGGAGCACACAATCTGGGTTAGAGTCGGTACTGGGATTAAAAATCCCATTTGCCACAGTACCTGCCAGTCTTAAGCCCAAATGGTTAACCACTGTGCAGGAAATGTTAAGAACGTTAGTACAATAATAGATGTAATATAGTGTATCATTGCATAAAATTTGGCATTAAAAGGTAAAAGAGTAGCCCAGGAAGCGGCGAAAGCGGGTTTCCTCTGTGACCATGTGTCGATATAACCATGCGTCTGACGTCCAATAACCGCTGATTTATAATCGATGTGTTTCTAGTGGCGTCATTAAACAAAACAAACTTTACTTTTAAATGTATTAGTAGGCCTATAACTAGCTGAAATTATCTTCTAAAGTCGACCATTATGAATAGTGACTATTTTTATTTTAAACCCAATAGTTTTCCCTATATAATTATTTATCATTATATATGATGAAACAACACTTGTTTAGCATTGACGCTCGACCTATAAAAACGACCACAACCCTGATTTCATTTATAATTCTTATTCCACGGTGTCATGATCTATGTCATGTCCTGAAAATTAAATAGCCATAAAGGATGACATGAACAATGCATATTTTACCGTCTCATTTTTTGAGTTTGTACTATTTTTGCAACAAATAAATATAGTAGTACTTATGGTGAAATAATTATTAACTGCTCATTTACATCTTTGATTATAGTAGAATATTTTCTTTACAAATACCACGGACATCTAAAAACACTATGTAGAATAATTAGTTTATAATTATTATGATAGAATAACACGATGTTGTTAATCCAACTTTTATTATGTAAATATATTGTAATTATTTGTATGACGAGCTTAATAAATTCACTTTATTCCGAAACATATGTTGAACATTTCGTTTCGCTCCAAGTAGTGAAACATAAAGCATCACAATATACATTGACGCATTTGTTTTGAAATGAATACCATCAGGTTCAAATATGCGCATTAATTTGAATTAAACTGATAATTTTAAATTCATTGTCTTATCAGGTTATCGCTGCGCTCCACGTGAAAAGCGACACACAACAGGCGTTACACATGATGTGACAAGCTCACGCATATCACAACAGCTGTGCAGTTCCGTTGCAAAAACTAATCATTGAATTATTCCAATCATAAATATAACAGACATAACGATGCACCCCGCAGGAAAATTTCTTTAAAACAATTTAAATGTATATGTATGTAACTGTTGCGGAAAATAAAAGAATAACAAGTTTTTATTCGATTTTATGAACACGTGCATGCATTGTTCGGTGTATATGATTCACACATCACTGCTGAGTATATAATTATAAATGTCTGAAAGTAATGCCTATACACTGTTTGTTTACGGCGAATAAAGTATTATGAGTTACAGTAATGAGAAAATTAATGGTGTACATTGTAAATAATTATGTACAGCAGCCACCGCTTTCCGTGGTGTACACAGTTGTTAGACCACCGGGCTCAAGACTGGTAGGTACTGGGTTCGAATCCAGATCACAGTACTTACCGCCTCCAACTTTATAATAATTTTAGTGCATGAATGCTTTGCTATTTAAACCGTCCTGGTTAACAACGTCCATTTAACGTTATGTTAGGTGATAAAATAGAGAATAATATTATTTGTGTATTTTAGTCCACAGCCTTATGTCAAATTGCGAAAATTTTGTAAACATTCTTGCAAACAAGGCTTAAAAAAATCTAAATAAATAATAGAAATAGAATTCTGTTTTTTTGTTTTAAACATGGTTTCCAAGAATGTTTTTTGTTTTAAACATGGTTTCCAAGAATGTTTACAAAATTTACGCGATCATCTTTTTTGTCAAATAACAAGTTTATTTCATCGAGATAGAAGTACCAAGTTTACGATTGCCGTTAGTCACGAGTGAAAATATATATTTAGCAGATTTTACGAGATGAAGCAACATTTTATTTGACGACAATACGCAAATTATTATATAACTGTACGAAACGTTCCCTCTTAATGTGTTTGAAATTACCTCTGAGCTCTGAACAGACAACTGTCTACATTCAACGCTTTAGGTGCAACATCACGCCCGTCATATAGTTAGTATTCCGGATGTGTAACTGTAATATATCAGTTAATATTGCGGTCATGTTTTAATGAATGAAATAACAATCACGTGGTTGAACATAGCATAATATTATTTTCACTATGTAATACCGGTACGCTACCTCATCCCATTATATGTAATAAAAAGAGATATCATCTAGCGGTTTTTTAAACAAAAAGACGAAAATAATAATTAGTTAAAGGCACAATGCCTAATTTTAAGACGAATACTATCGTGCTGGTATAGAGTGAATGCTATTCGTAACATATTTCTGGCGAATAGATCATTGTTTATTGCTTACTATATCAATGTGTTCTGGTCATCCATGGTTATGATAGGTTAATGTGTACCTGTTCCTAAAATAATGTGTCTCATGCCAAATTAATATACACGATGTTAAGTAGAAGTTAATTTTAATAATAAAATATTTCCTATAAGCCAAAATAATATTGTATTATGCTACAAATAGCATTAGTAAAGTAACGTTTGTGTTATTTAACGACGCCACTAGAAACACATCGCATACGCATGGTTATATTGACACATGGTCTCAGAGGAAACCCGCTGTCGCCGCTTCATGGGTTACTCTTACCGAAAAACAGCAAGGGGTCTTTTATGTGCACTATCCCATATCCCATATAGACAGAATAGCACACAACACGGAATTTGATAAACCAGACGTGTTTCACTGGCTGGTACGGAAACTAGCCCATAACAATGTTTTGAGCTGTGGAGGATCGATCTCTCGACCCATCCCGCCACACAGGCGGGCATTGTATACATTAGATGACCAAGCACGATTGCAATCGTCTTTAAACTAGGGCATTGTGACCTTAATGTAAATCTTGTTTGAACTAAGATTCCTAGATATATAAGCATGATAGCATTATACATGCTTCCGGACCATGATGCCTAAGGACTTGGATTCATTTTACACTGGGATTTCGTGAGATGATTGAGTCGTTGGTGAGTGACACGTATTGTATACACGTGGATGCCCCATGCAGTACGTGCGCACCTAGTGCTAGTTGTAATGTTTTCGCTAAAAGTGCATTTCGTATTACATGTATACAAATTAACATTTACTACCATGTTATTGCTGATGGTCATCCACATTCCTATAGTAGTTTAACGTGTACCGTTGTCTAAAATAATTTGCATCGTACTAAATTATTGAGGCAAAAGTCCAAGGGACACACTAAGCTACTACTAATGCATCGGATATACCTGTATACTGTAAGTAATAAAATGTAGGTAAATTCTAAATGTAATAAATTGAATAGGTCTATTAGCTAGAAATATGTTACCAATATAGCATTAGATGCGCTCGTAGAGTGGTAATCCGCCTGAAACTCAGAAGTGTGTTTTTAACATGGTAATAATAGTAATTAATGTCTACCTTTAAAATAGCTGAAATATTCCGTCTTGGTTCTATATTGTATTAAATCTGACTTATAACATTAAACACCGCTCGCAACCTAATTGCTCTTGAAAAATATTTGTTAGGAGAAACTAATTTCCCGTCATTAATAAAAAAACATATTATACCCTTCATAAAGTGGTTTCTGTTATGAAGGCAACCATCATCCGGTAACTGATGAACGAGAAAACCATCGACTTGTTCTGTTTCTAATACCGATCCCGACGTCGAGTTATTTGATTAAGTATAAAACCATTGGCATTCTTTGCGATGCTTCCTCTGCTTTGGGTACACCTTTCTGGCGAGTTGGACAACCTTTGAGCGTGACTTTTGGCCAGATATGTGGAAACGGTTGAGGTCTTTGAATCTCTCCGTATGCCGCGTCATGTCCCTCGTGTCTCGTTCTGCCGTGCTACGTCGTGCGGTCTGCTGGGCGTGATTGATGGTGCCCGACTAGCGCGTGCCCATCTGTCCATGAACAACCCTACCCAGCACACCCAGCACACCCAGCACACCCATACATCCATCTACTGTACCTCAATTTAGATACCTTCTTATTTTCATAAATGATCACCTAATTAAGATAAGGTCGTAAGTGACAATGTAATTATATTATGTGACGAAATAACCCACCCATACATCCCTATACCTTAATTTAGATACCTGTACTTTCTTATTTTCATAAATACTATCAATAGAACAAAATGTTTAGCATTGATTTGAGCAAGAAAAAAGAAAAGAAAAATGTATATAATTATGGAAAAATCCAATTATACATGTAGTTTGAACTAAGTATTAAATAAGAATTTAAATCCTGTTACTATTTCAAATAATCTTGTCGAAAATGCTATGTATTTAAACACCTTATTAATAAATTGTACTTATAAAGTTACGTACGGACACCGGTTACTGCTAAATACAGACACATTTTATGTAATATCGACTATCTTGACATAATCGGGCCGTAGAAACGGTTAGATGTAATAATATTGAAAGACAAAACAAGATCTGTACTCTATGTAAAATGTATACAGTTCAAGACGAGTACCACTTCATTCTGATACGTCCATTTTATGCTACTATAAGATCAAGGTACATTCAACGATGTTGTTATACCAGACTATCATCATTTAAATTAATACAAATTATTGTCCATTACTAACGTAAAATAACATTTGATTGAGCAAAATTTTATGTTTTCTCAAAGCAACTGCCCATAGGGCAGATACCATGTGAACAATATATAATGTTATTTATCTGAAGTTTATTACTAATACACAATATTAGAACGGGTGTTACTACATATACCTAGGTGTTACCATTCTCCATAATATGATCTTAAATTATATGTAAATACATACTATATCATGTAGATATTATCTGTAACCAAGGAACGGTATTTTTTACGGTTAATAAATTATTGTATTGCAGATCCTACACCGGTCTAATATCATTAATTGTCTGCATACATTCGCACCGCACAGATATAGAATATGAGCTTAAAATATAATTACTCATTGTCAAGACAGTTCGAATTATATTTAGAATAACCCATTTAGTTTTAATTTTAAACAGAAACGTTCAAAACAAATTTCTTTTTCAAAAAAATGTCTAACAATATTTCAGTAGTGACAAGAAGATAATTGCACGAGAGCGAAAATTCAGGACAGGTGAAAAAAATAGACTGTTAGAAGATTCAGTTGCAACGAAGCTGTTGCACGTGTTATTGTACAATGGAAACGCAGCGACTGATGTGCACCATAAATTTAATTTCCATCATAGAGTTTTACCAGCGCTAATCTTGATGGGACACCTTACCAGATAGTTAAACGGACATCGCCTGCTATCGGGTCACCACCTATGGTAAGAGAACGCCGACTGATCAATTTAGCGATCAACAGATGTGGTAATCATGATATCCACGGAATAGGTGTAAAATTTAAGATAATTTTTAATATGTGCACGACTGTACATGTAGATGTTAAATAAATTATTTTTTGATATAATAATAATATTATTATTATGATAGAACAATTACAACAGTAATACTATAGCTATAGTATATTTTGTTGTATATGATTTCTTATAAATTCTATACATTATAATATTCTTGTTTATTTAATCATTTATTTTTCCTACGAAAAATTGTAATTACAAAAATTATAGGAGATAAGGATTTTTATTTTAGATTACATGTGTATAATCAATAGTAAATAAACCCCCAAAAAAATCTACATTATTTTTTTTAATCAAATTTCTCAATTTCAAAATAGCATTCCTGCGTAAAATATTCTGCAAAATGTAGGAAAACCAGACAAGTTTTGATCTGTTTCTATGTATATAATCGCTTGTAGCTTAATCCCATTCCTTTTATTTAATGTTTAGCTCACACTTAACTTACACAACGACGGGCATGGACAAACACGCAATGCACACACATTCACCGTGTGCAGAAAGAGAGCCCACATTGACAGGGCAAAATAGTTTAATTAATCCTTTATGAGCAAGAACGAGTCCCAGAACAAACAGGGTTGGCCCTGAATCCAAGTTCACTGGGTAAATTACGGGTGGCGCCTCCTCTATGTGCAAGATATGTGCAAATACGTGAAGAGTTCTTTCCGTGTCAAACAGAGTATCACTTCTCTTTTGGTCAGCACGTAGGACATTAATTTAGTGATATATGAAGATGGCTGAAAAGGGCTACCTCGTTTGAGTAAATTATCCCAGGTGATATGGATGGGGTAGAGTTTTGTTTTGATCGTCAGAGACAACATATAATTAATTTGAAGTTCTGCTGCTGTGTTGGCAATTAGTTTCGTTGGGTTCGTGAGAGCGGTAGAGGCATTCGCGATGTAATATTGTATTATGGATATCTAAACTAATGATTATTGTAAAATGCTTTGTTTATTCGGACATGCAGTGAGTATTAATTTTGATAGATCTCTAGTTTGGGACAGTAAATGAGAAAGAGGACAAAACTTGGAAATAACATATAGACAAAACTTTGGAAATAACATAATAGGCCTATGGAGTTATTTTTTGGATACCATGACAACCGCATATTTGTTGTATAGCCTGACATTACGAAGGTTTAGTCTTGCAATGAGGAATTCGTTTATTGCAAATGTGTAAATTAATACAAAATAGGATGAAAGTATTTCATGTTACATGTATATTTTTGTTACACCAAAAGAAACATAAATGATGTTATATTTGTGTTACACCAAAAGAAACATAAAAAGTAGTTTGAAATTAAAACAGATTTCTCTCTCTATATAGCTATGTATATAATAATATAATTAAACAGGTATAAAATAATAACTAAATGACGCATGGATAAATATATGAGTTGACTTTAGGTGTGTGACACGGTGTGTGTAAATTAATGGATGCAGGCATGGACTCGGTGAGAGTCGAATACGACAAATTGCCTGCCAGTGTGGATACTGTTGATACACATTTAATGAAATATGCAACATGCGTGTCTCACTTTATTCGACGCAATGGCTGATTGGAAATACACTATCGAGCGGAATATTTTATAATTCCGCACGCAATGTCACTTGAAGTGTGTATATTGTCACAACTGTCTGTTCTGGTGGCTGCCTTGTAATGTAGATTTATGTAAAAACTGTGGACCAAACTCTTTGTTTCGTGACAATGCTATGAGAGTGTCAAATGTTTGTGAATATACAGGCATCTTAATACACATATTTGCATATAATTAAATATCAGAATACACAAATGAAAGCTTCATCTCAGTGTGTGGTGATTTTTTGTTAAAGATTCACGACATAAAATAAAAAAAGAACATGTATACATGTAGATATACATAATTATATTAAACTAAGTTGTGAACATAAAAATAAAATATAGATAATATATAAATTATTATAAAATACGTGTATACATTTAGTTATACATATACATACATGTATTAAAAAAAGTTGTGAACATAAACAGAACGTATACATAATATATAAATTATATTTAAATGCATGTATACATTTAGATATACATATATACATGTATTAAATTAAGTTGTGAACATAACAATTAAATATACATAATATATCAATTATTTTTAAATACAACTGTACAATTAAATTGTAAACTTAAAAATAAAATATACACCGCATACGTGGGCCAGTATCCCACTACTGGTTAATAAAGGTCGTGGTATGTACTGTTCTGTATGTGGGAAAAGATCCATTGCTACTTACTAAATAGGAGTAGCAGGTTTCCTCTATCATACTATCACAAACTTATGTCCTGGACAGGCTGTCGAGGCATCTGTACTGGGTGACGTGCTTGAAACTTAACTTAATAAACTACATGTATATTGAGATAATTTTAAGAGTTTTAGAAAAGAAAGTAAAATAATGAAGCAAAAAATCTTACAGCGCTTCTATTAATGTAAAATAATTTGTTATTTCATTTTTAATACACCAATAAGAAATACTTTTTATCATCTTAATGTGTTTCCGTATACCGTTTAAAGGGGTGTGTAGAGAGTATGTAGTGATGAACTGGTGATAATATTCACAAATCCTACAGTAGTTCGAAGCACAGTCTTATGCAGACATTATGCTCATGAACACAGCAGCTTTACGAATTTGGTCTATCAAACTTATATAATATTATCCATTTTAACTTAAACTATCACAATATTAAAATCTTTACTTCAAATGTGAAACAATTATATATACAAGTTCAAGCATACCCCGTTGTTCACAATTCATATGCTATACACACACATACCATCGATAAATATATCTCAATATACGTTTAATACTCTATATTCCAGGCATATATTAGACTGCACCTGGCGAATAGATAAAAGTATCATGTTCTGAATATCAATACATACCTAATACGCATTTACCATACAAATGTCATTAATACATTTCAATGTCATTTATTACACTTTCTAAACAAACCGATTAAATATCGCATTTTGTTTTCGTTGGCCTTTCATTTCAGAGCACAGAGAGACATTCTTTATTTACGCCTCCCCTTGTGTATATCTGAAATAGCAAAATAATAACAACAACACAAATGCGTCCCACTACATTTAGTGAAACTATTTCTATACATTATAACGGCGTTGTGCCGACCTCCGTGGTGTAGTGCTGAGCGCTTTGGGCTTGAGGCATCGCAGTACAGGTGTAATAGGAATAGGAGTCCGTAGGAATTATAGGTCCGACCCAATGCATAATGATATAGAACCTACATATATAGTTACCTAGGGTCCCTAGTCCAAACCAGACTTGAAAAAAACATAGTTTTATCGTAGTTTTTCTTACGTTAACTCTAGGACTTGTAGGTAATAACTAGTTTTATGGATCACACTATTTGTTTCATTCCGTAAAGATTTATTTTATTATTTAATCCATTTTGTTATGATATAACCGGACTTGTATACCGGCCCAAACCCTATTATGAGTGTTTTGCAAGTCTTAATGGGTAGGTGTCCACCACTTACATAGGCCAGTGCCCTACTACTGGTTAACAAAGACTGCGGTATGTACTATCATGTTTATGGCCCTGTGGTAGTGCACATACACATATCCTTTGCTGTTAGGTAATCAGCAGCGGGGTTTTTTCTCTCATACTAATACTAACTTCTGTCCTGGGCAGAAAGTCATTGTTAGCACTTGTATTCTTGTTCCAAAACTATTCTACAGCTATTTACACATGTTCTTTCGCCAACGGTATACTATTTTCTGCGATAAGCCATGCTTCGCTTTCATTGGATTGTACTTTTGTGACGTAGCTGAGTTACGTAACAGGCTTGACTGGCTTGCAAGGCGTTTTTGAGCGGCGGAGAAAAAAGGCGACAGTTTATTTCGAATACAAATAAAACCGGCAGACGGTTTCGAAAAAAAAGGGTACTTCATATACATTGTATTAATAATACGTACGCACCAAACAAACAGCGTATAGCGATTATCATTACGTAGGTACTTTAATTGGATATAATAACAATACGATTTGAACCTTCTGCACTGATTCGTGTGGTACGTGGCAGTCCTATACCATAATATATTATACGCTCGGCCAAACCAGAACGCCAGTTTAGTCGTGTTTATATCATGCGTACTGTCAAGCACATGGTTCGAAGTCAATAAAATACATTATTATTAACTAACGGCGACATATAAATGACCTGCCAAAAAGGGTCTTGTTGGGTGACTCTATCCACTTCAGGCACCTATCCTTCGTCTTCTTCTTCGTTCAAATTTGTGAAACTTGTCTCATACAGTTACTCCGGTCTGAGTGATGAATTGGGCAGTTGTTTGTAGGTCCTCCCTGGATCCCCAGAGCTCCTGATTTAGGTCAGTTCCATGCGGCCAGAAGTGGCTTCTCTCCGAGTTATGTAGTGGACATTGCTGTAGGATGTAATGTTCTGGTGTTTGCAGGCCTGTGCCACATTAATTGACAGTCGCTTGTGGAGATGGAAGTTTAGGCGGAAGTGGCCTGAAGATTGTAGGATGGGCTCGTCTTCTAGGTGTCTCCAATGGGTCTTGTCTTGTCTCCCCGTGTCGTGTTTTCAGGCACTCATCCCCATTGGCACAGTCCACAATCAAAGATCGGGACCCAGTGGCGAGGCTGTACCCAGGGGGAGATCCGAATTAGCTAAATGGATGTCTTATCTTGGAATCTCAAATCGAT
>JAULBR010142945.1:0-17795 GCA_032355825.1 Melanodrymia aurantiaca
GATTCATATTACAAAATAAATAAACACTGAAAACATTGTTTTACATATGTTTTGTAGACATAATAATGACAACAAATATAAAATGAGAATAAAACACCATTTTACAATTCTTACTTTATGAAGCAATGATTTAAAAAATATACACTTTCTAAGAATTTGGGTATTCTTAAAAAATTGTAATTTTACAGGAGAAAATTCCTCCTTAAAAGGAGGAATGATAAAAAAACAGGAGACTCCTGTAAAAAAACAAGAGGATTGACAGGTCTGGATTTTCATTTAGCCAATATTGCAAAAATGGGATTCTTTGAGGAAATTACTTCGAAAGAGACTAATTATTACAAAATATTGTTAGCAAATTACCAAAACAATTAGCCAAACCTAAATAAAAAGCACTTGGCTAGTTTGGCTACTTACAGGGAGTAAGCCCTCCTTGTCTAATGCAATGAACATAATTTTGAATGATAGAACTTCCTGTCTATAAGGAATGAACACAAACGGTTACATTTCCATCTGATAATTGCTGTTGTTTTAAAACGTGTTTTTCCTTTGTTTGAACAATGTTGCACGTAAATAGAATAATAAACTTGTGATTGAAAACACTCATCATAATATAAACAGTTTCTCACATGAACTCATTATGCATTCTCTACTAGCATCTTTTTTTTTCTATTTTGGGTCGCCAGTATATTATCAACTGTATATTGTATTGAATAATAATACTGTTTTACTGAAGAAGAATAACAATTTGATAGTGAATGTTTGCTAATGTTGTTTATTGAGTAATAAAACACCGTAACTATACCTATGAGAGTGATAACGGGCTCGGGTTACTCCATTGAGCTCATTTATACAGCATAACCTATTTTCTAATCCATTCAAACTGTATTAATGGAAAGCACTTAAATTAAGCCGTTCGCCCAATTTCTGTGCACTGTGTTTATGTATATGATATTTGTGTGGAGTAGCTGACTCGGTTCTGAAGGTGTGAGTGTGTAAAGTGATGAACTAATTCATTAATAGCCGTGTTTTGCATCTTCTTACAGCTTGGGAAATGGCCATTACTTAAGGTTATGGCAATCATGACATGACCGAGGTGATGGAGTTATCTCCCCAATGGATGACGGTCAATGAATGTACCACTCTGAATGTTTGTAATTGGTTTGCGATCACTCACTTGAATTGTGTCATAATTTAAAGCTTTTTTCACTTTTCCGTCATTAACGCACGGAAGATGCAGCTTTCTTTAACCATATCAACTGTCTTTGTAGAACAAATTAACTTCCATGTTTTGCAGCGGACGACACAACTCATCAATGAATCGATCAATGGTTCTAATTTGTCGCAGTCACAAACTATGTACATATAGAGTTTGCTTGAGTCATCATCTTAAAAAGATCAACTGTTTTTCATTTGTACACTTACCGTCTCCAATGTATTAAGCACCTAGTCACTGAAAAAATTGCAAAGGCTGACAACACAAATCAATAACGATACTATAATTTTATGTTTTGTTTAATTATTTAACGAATTATTTTTTACACTGAAGAAAATGGTCAATGAAGCAATTAACATTATTTGCCATAGAGCCAAATGTTCATCAAAGAAGTAATGATATCACAGGATGTTATTTCATGTAAATATTTGACATTATCGACACCATAATAGTTTGAATTGAACTAAGGCCAGCCAATGCACAGATCTCAAATACCAATGACAAACTTCAAAGTGAACAATGAACTTTTCCATCCTTTGCGTTTTTATAATGAGTAAATTTCATAGAGGATATTAAAGACCTTACTATAGCAGCTCAGACTATGTGGCCCCACCATAGCAACATTTCCATATTGATTCATCCAGCTATTTAATTTCTTTTCAATGTGGGAACTCAAAATAATGGTAAATGGTGAATTCCACCTTCAGTGAACAGAGAACCTGCCAGACTATTGGCACCAAATGTGTCGTCTTTGTTATGCTTAAACTATTCAGTGTCAAAATAATTCTAAAACATTGGTAAGAATCATAATATTTCAACTGGTCTCCGTATTGTAGTGGTTCGACCACTAGGTTCAAGATTGGTAGGTTTTGGGTTCGAATCCCGGTCTAGGCTATGGGATTTTTAATTGCAGTTCCTGTGTTTAGTAATAAGACGCAAGTTTCCTCTCATACTAACACTAACTTCTGTCCTGGGCATGCAGTCAAGGAAGCTGGACTGCACGTCCAGGGCAGATGTGCTTGAAATTCAATTGATATACATATAAGCACGTAAATAAGTTATAGCTAAATGGGGTTTTTTTTACATTGTAATAATACAAACTATTACCATTTGTAAATCTGTAAAACTTTGTAATTAATTTATGATGAAAAAGGCAAAATGCTTTGTGTTTTATAGATGTACGATGGTAGGTACTTAATGTTAGTATCTAATAAGTGCTTATTGAAAAATGTGCTGGATGTGATTAAACAAACTTGCTTTCCATTCTGTAGACTGTGCAATAATAACCATACGTTTGACAACTCACACCAGTTGATTAAACTGCATCAAGTTAATAATCGGGTTCCTATATACGGTAGTAATTAAGATGCAGTCTACTGCAAAACACAGTTTAATTATGATAGCACAGCGAGAAGAAACTAGAAGACAATAGCATGAAAAAGCTGATGCAGAAGCACGAAATGACAATAACCAGTTTACTTTAGCTAAATACTTCATTTTTATGTTTAGCCACCATTTACTGGATTAGACAGGCAATTTTTTCCTGCATTCAGTCTCGAACCAGAGGGAAATCAGAAAACAAATTAACACATCGATAAATGGATTTTGTTTCATTTCACAAACATTGGCCAGTGTTTTGTTTAATTTGTTTTTTAGATTAAAATAACTGAAATTTGTCCTAATTTCAAAGTCTGGATAAATCACTAAAACAAATATAACGTAGCTTTAAAAAAATAATCTGTTAATAGCATTTTGTTTTCAATATGATGTAATTTTTTTCAGTTCTGATGTAGAACATGTATTATAGTTAACAAACCTGTATTTAGGGGTGTGTTTACATAGGAAATTTTCCATGGGGTAAATCGTTTAGAAGCAATATATTAGGTCTACCTTTCTAAAATAATATTATTAATTTTTGGTATTGAACGTCCACAGTTTTCCATAAAACAAGCCATCCAGAAGAATCCTTGAACTTAAGATTGCTAAAAGACTGCATAATAATATCAATGAGTTTTACAATCCAATCTTCTGATGTAGGTGATTTATTTTAAAGGAAAGTATGTATGTAAAAGAGTTCTTGCTGGTAACAGAGAAAAAGAGTAGTATATATGGTGGTGGCAGCATACTGATCTAGAAAACTGTTTGATGGTTACAACCTATGATATTCTGTAATTAAAGAGTTCAAGATTGCTGCTAATGAACTAATAGTCTGACAATAGTAATGGGTCGGTAATGAATTACATGTTTTTTCATTGCATCTCAGAACATGAGAAATATATAAAAATCCAATTTAACCGGCTAATGAGTAATTTTATATCTCAATCTCGTTAAAAAGCTTTCAGTAAATGTAGTCCACACAGATAATAAAAAAATAACAATCTAAAATGTTATTCAGAATTGTGTAATAAACTTGAGAAAGTGTCTGTAATTGTATCTGCTCGACTTGGTTATGTTTTCGTTGTGTCTGTGAAGGAATGAAGTTACAAAGTAGTCGTTGTGATGCAGTAAATTACTCTTCGCCGCCGCTATGATGGGCAGTTGGAGATCAGACATTAGCAATCAATAGGTGCTTCAAGACCGTGGCGATAACATCGGTGACCAGACACTGGAGATGTATCTGCGGATAACAACACACAGGACGGCCCGACTATTCAACATATTGTCGCACTTCCCAGCTTTAATGGGAATCACCGATTCGGGAGGCAAATAATATCTGCTGGTAGACACTGACTTGAATCACAAGTTTAAAGTACAACGCCATGTAATAAAATATTGTGATGAAGATTTTTGTTCCTTCTTTTTGGTTGGTTTATTAGTGGCAGATGTTTAACAGATCCTATTTATTGGGCCAACAAGTAGTGATAGATTCCCTTTAAGTACTGCTGACACTCAGATATAATTCCCTTTAAGACCAGTTGAACTTGACATTCTAAAAGATATGACTGATTCTTTTTAACAACAGTTGACAACTCAAAACAGATATCACTGGTTCCATTGAAGGACTGTTAACACTTCAGAGAGATGACTGATTGCCTTTAAGAACTATAAACATTCTAAGATATGATTGATTTCCTTTAAGTAATGTTGACACTCAGTGATAGGGCTGTTCCCATCTCAGACTCCCTCTAATGGCTTACCCAACAAAAAGAGATATGACTGATTCCCTTTAAGGACTGATTCCCTTTAAGGACTGTTTCCCTTTAAGGACTGTTCCCATTTAAGGACTGTTCCCACTTCAAAGAGATAAGACTGGTGTCTTTAAAGACTAATATTTTCACTCAAAGTATTCCATTACATTGCAGAGGCTTGTGAAAGGACATTGTACTGTTATGTTAAAGTAGTACTGACATATTTGTATTGATTTTTACTTCTAAACAGTCCTATTTTTACTATTTGTTCCAGCTCTTATTTTAGTTTCTGTCTTCCGTTGTCCTTATTACTAAGGAAATGAAGCAATGTCAATAAGTAGGCTTGATTAGGATAAGAAAACATACAAATAGAGAACTGACAGAACACGGTTGTAACATTGGCAGAATGAGGTTGTGAGTTAGTTGAACTCGGTTGATGCGTGCGTGGGTGGGTGTGTGTGCTTGCAACAAATGCTCTTCTTGTTTTCTTTATATTATGGGAAATGACTTCTTATGTCTCCTACAAATAAATCACCATGGAAGAAACTTGCTGCTTCAACATATGACACTCATTTTCAATTAGCAGCAAGGGATCTTTTATGTGCACATTCCCACAGATAGGATAGCACATATTGGTTGTAGGATGGATCCATGACTAGTCACATGTGTTAGGCGGACTCTCCAACCACTGAGATGGACGTCTCTAAATGTGGAGAGAAATACATGTACTTGTTGATGTAATAATACAATACACTTGTAATAGTGTTCAAGATGGTCTTGAGATATGATCTGATATCCATTGTATAATTGGGAATGCAGACGGACCAGTCCAATGAGTGTTTGACCTCTCCCCCGGGTCATAGTGCTGCCTGCTGTCGGAACATGCACTTATCTCTGACGACAAGACACGGAGTCCCCAGTGTCAGATATTGACTGTATGGCGTCCCCAGTTTCAGATATTGACTGTACATCTTTGATGAGCTAGTTCTCTTGCTACAGGCTGATCAGTGTCACAGGTTAAGCCGTGTCTTTGAGTGGGTCATAAAGTTGATCAATTCTTCAACACAGACCATTACAGTCGCGGCCAAATGTCCCTGCTGTGGATCTTCTTAAATGCAGTTCACATTTAATGAAGCTTATGCAGGATTTTTGTTACTATTGTAGATTTCCTGCTGCGCGCCACACGAACGTTGCATGTCGTTGCCATTTTAGCCACGGTGCGGAGTTTCCGGTTCAAATTACCTGCAGCCTGTCCACCTCCGCTTTGCCTACCCCATGTCAACACCTCTCATCTCCCTGTGTTCTGCCGGAATTACTGTCGAGGAAATTGATCTGACATACGTGTTACTTAATGTCAGTACGCGTCTTAACAAACTAAGTGCATTTGATAGTTTAAGAGTCTTCAATTGAACATTTTTTAATGGTGTCATAATACGCATTGACAAAATAGTTTTAGAAGAAAAAAATGGTTAACAACATAGTATAGCAGAATTTTAAATGCAAACTGAATTCATTGTACTCGATACAGTGGTAAACTATGCATTGTTATGAATGATTGGAAATGTTCTACTTAAGGAAAAAGATAATTACAATATCGCAAGTATTTCTATTTTGGGAAAGTTAGGAAAGTGTATTACAGTAGAAGATCAATAAATATCTAATTACTTTTATATCGGTGTGTAAAATGTACAACAAAGCATAAAGGAAAATGGTATGGATGTCAAATAGGTGGGTTAGCTTTTTATTGCTGACCTAAATACTGTCAACATTTTTCTTTCCAAGCAATGCTTCATGTTTATCCATAGTGTTAAGAATATTACTAAATATCACATTCATCGCAACCAAACCATAACTAAACTAGACCACAATTAGAACACAAACTAGACGACAATATACAAACTACACCACAATCTAGTCCATAATTAGACCGAAAGTAACCTAACAAAGAATCACAAACCAGTCCGTGAATAGCATCATGTTACACTGTAGAGACGGTGTTTGAGATTTATTTCATATAAACTGGTCTAGATGACGATTTGGGTTGGCTGAATGGCGCGCCACGTGGGGAGGAATTGGAACACACTGACAGAACTCACGATGCCTCCGCATTGATTTTGTCAGCTCGGATGAGATGATAAACACTGAGATTGCCATTGAGGGACCCATTTAGTACTTGTTGTTCTTTGATCCAACTTTCACTTGCTCTGTTGTCAAGGAAATCATTGTCGAGGCCATGCCCTCAATTTATTTCATTATGAATCCACTCCGTATATGGTAATATTATTTAATAGTTTTGTGGAATTGCATTTTGTTCATGTTATTTATGTAAAATTAAAAACCTATCCAGTTCATAAGAAACATTCAGTTTCTTTCTTTTCTGTGTCGATCATACGATGATCACGATCACAAGATGATCACATCTGTCCTCTGCACAAGTGTGGCTGTCTGTGGAAGGTCAACCTTCTGTGTAAAGGCTGTTTGGCTAGGCCATGTAGCATGTCTGAGATCGTGATTCTGGGGAAGTATTCAATGGATGTTTTCTGGTCATTGAACCAGTGTTACAGCAGCATTTGTCAGACTACCCAATGTTGAGCTTGTTCTACATGTGTGCATGCATCTTGTTTTGTCCGGTTCGGTTCGGTTCGGTTCGGTTCGGTTCGGTTCCATTCAGTTTGTCGTAATATGGTTTGTAGTCGGAACACGATGACCTGATAGCTGTTGTGCTTTAGGTTAACATTAGGATGTTGCAGACATTACTTTTTATGAGACAGATCTTTTGCTTCTTCAAAAGATAAAGTTTATTTGTTTAATGACACCACGAGAACACATTGATTATTAATCACCTGTTATTGGATACTAGTATCAAATGCATGGTTATATCGACTCTTGGTCACAGAGGAAACCTGCTGCTGCCACACAGACTACTCTTCTTCAAATAACAACATTGGATCTTTTATGTACATTTTCCATTCTTCAAAAGAGACCTACATGTACATGTACATTGTACCTCTGTCCTCCTGGTTCAGCTTACAATCATCCTGAACATAGTTTTTGGCATCGTTAAACAAACTTTATCTATAACAAACTGATTCAGTTAATTTAAAAGGGATCTGTTGCACCTACAAACAATAACACTCATGTTAGAAGTGGTCAAACTCTACCTAACCGTGTTTTGGTGACAGTTTGACATTCCTGTTGTTTAGAATCATATAATAAATGTATGCAATTATTTAGATAAACAAGGACAGTAGTGTCTCTTTTACTAACATAAGGTTTAGTTACGTATATCTTGCTTCACGTCTTTGTCACGTGATCGTGCTTTTCATGCCAAAACGATAACTGATGGTCTTTAACGGTATGAACCATAAAACGTCCACTGAATTCATAGTGTTATGTACATGATTTAGCCCATTCAATCTATGCATTATTCCCAGTACCATCATCCTGTAAGCTTTATAGCAATACAATAAGTTCTTAGTTATGCACCATAAGAAATCCATTCAAATTACCGAGGCTGTCTTTGAAACACCATTTCTTTGTTACCATTGCTTGATCAAAGTGTTTCCATGGTGATTGTTTTTTTCGAAAAGAATCAAATTGTGCATTATTTGTACACAGACAACTGCTGTGAAAGTAACGGATGTAATTGCATTCATAAAATCCACTGATATACATTAATAAAAATTGTCTCCTGAGGTTTATGTCCGTGCAGAAGGCGCTTAACGTCCAATATATTTTACAGTTAATATGATTTGTAAAGATGTTACTTTGGCATCAGAATTGGCCAATCAAATCCCAGTGAGTCACTGAAAACAGGTCGTTCAGATTACATTGGGGATTCGCATAAACGAAACCGATGTTTGTTTAACGACGCCCCGGCTCATTGTTTTATCACTGACTCTTACAGAGTTATTATAACACATGGTCTACAGAAGAAATGTTTGTTAACGATTTGTTTAATCAGCGACTATTAGGTGTTTAATAGGGTTATTATAACACATGGTCTACAGAAACAATTGTGTGTTTAATCACCGACTATTAAGAGTGTAACAGGGCTATTATAACACATGGTCTACAGAAACAATTGTGTGTTTAATCACCGACTATTAGGGGTGTAACAGGGCTATTATAACACATGGTCTACCAGTAGGCTACATCCCACCACATTGTAATCAAAATAGCATTCATTATACATGGAAAGTCAAACCTGCTTGAGTAGCCACCTGTATTAAGCAATCACCTATCTTAAAGGGTCACCATTAACTTCTACCAATCATCAAATTTAGTGAACTATGACGTGTATTAAGCAGCCACTTTTTGTTATTCCCTTGGGTGGTCACGTAAGACAGCTTTGAGTTTATATGAATACGACAAATTTGTTTCTACTCACCACAGTTTGAATTCCAGACAACTTGTCATTCAAGTCGAATATGAGACGAGATATATCGCTGTTCTCTTTCTGAAACAGGAACCCGTGGTATGTATCCACTGAAAAATACAAAGAAGAATTTGATAACCATATTAAATGGATTAATACATGGAATTTGATAACGCTTGTTTTGATTAATGCATGAAAATGGATCAGAAACATATAACGCATGAGATATTAGAGTATTATACTACTTTCTAAAAGTCACTTTCTTGTTACATTTTTAATAAGTTTTGTTAATTTAAAAAATTTGCTTCTTTGTGAAAGCTTTCTATTACTTTTGCAATCCATTTTTTTAAATCTTGAATGTACGCTGTTTTTTAAAGACATAATTCTATTTTATTACATTTATAATTACTGTTTTTAATCTTGATTATCCACTTTGTCTACTAACAACATAACATTGAACTCAAACTTTGATGTTTATCATGTTCAAAGGTACAAGTCACAAAAAGATCAATTCTCAAATTTTATATTATTTTCATGATTCTTGGTTGCTGACCAATATTGTGCACATACATGTTTCTGTGGTTACTTAACTTAATATCAAATCTTTTTATTGAAGTGAGGGGTTCACATATATTTTTGTTAAATTTACTGGTTTGTTCAATCTTTATTTCATCATTCTCTCATTAATTCGTTTGTTAAATTCATTTATCTTCTCTTGAGATTTGCTTGTTAGTCATTCTGCTGAAAACTGGTGACGACCGACCAGCCGACCGGATTGAAGTATTTGCTTCTGTCTCGTGCGTTACGAAATCTCGCCGGATGTCGATACTTTTCATGGTCGCTGTCTGTTATAATGAATGTTTTGTAGGTACTTCATCATTGGACCTTGCAATTAGTGTCCACAAGCCACGCATTACAGACATTAGTCCTATTAGCTAACTGTCTGACCCATACATCTTTTGTAAGGGTCTCCTGACCGATACAATTAGCAGATGGACACTCAGATGGACACTCAGACCATTGCAGCTCAAGCCTTGTCGGCCGACTTCAGACAATACCGGACACCAGACAAATATCAACGTGGAGTGTAACCTTTGTGTGTGACTATTGTTCTCCCAACTGTTGTAGTTTCTACACATCTAAACTTCTTTATACTTATAACATAATCGTCAACTGTCTAGTAGTTTAGTAGTGAAAGCTTAGCTCAGTGGTTAGAGTATCCGTTTGAGGTGTGTGAGGTTGAAGGATCGATCCCAAATAGAGCAAGATCTAGCTGCTCTGATTAATTATCGCCAATAGAACCATTTAATATAGTTTATAATGAGTTTTAGTGAATTCAAATCACGATAAATGACCATGCAAGATTATATCTAGAATTCTGGTTAATGTTTGGTAAAAATGTGAATATTCAATAATTGATTATTTTTTTCAAACATGGAACTTTACGCATTCTTTTCAAAGAGCATTTCACCAAAACTATCATATGAAGTACTAAATCCTGAACCTACATGTACATGTAAGAAGGCCAGGTCTAACTAAATACATGTAGTTCTAGTGGGAAATGTGCAGGAGGAAATGACTTGGGTGGGGGAGGGAACTAATGGGTGGGGGTGGGGAGGTAACTGAACATAATTGACCAATGGGTGGCTGGCCATATCTCGAGTTGGGGGGGGGGGGGAGGGGGCTGGGCAAATCAACTGATACCACATTTTCACATATCTGCAAATTGGAGCCATGACTTCAATACTGCTACAAGACAATCCTTGACATTTAAAAAACATCCTGTATCCCTCCATGTGTTTGAAGAACAAATACATTGGAGTGATGGTAGAATGTCAAATAACAAAAACACACAATTGTTACGTATTTATTCATGAGATCATCCCTGAGACATTATGGTAATATATTTGATTGTAAAACCCGCCTATTTATTGAATAGCCTATGGAAATCTAGATACATCGTTATTCACCATATGTTCCTGGACTGCACTGGATAAAGGCTGATGGTAAAATCGTGTTGATCACAGCTGCTGTTTAAACGTATTTGTACAAACGATCTGCTTGCTTCTAGTTACCTTCTTCACCTAAACTACAACCGCCCAGCATTTGTTGCTTTCTTCCTAATCTCTACAGCTTTCCATTGAAAGAAAGGTAATCTGTCCAAATAGGTTCTTATCCCCCTGGGTGGGCTACCTCTTCTTGTCTTCGTTCTCCACATCACTGCGGAGGCGGGCGCAATAGTCGGGCGCAATAGTCGGGAATAGTCCGGTTTAATCAGATTCCTCACTGCCAACCTGAGATGTGTTGATTTGCTCATCAAGTACGTGTCCGTGTATATTGAACAATAGTGATGACAATCGTACTAGAATAAGCTGATGTCTAAGTTAAAGCTGTTGAGAACATATACGTTGTGTGACCATGATTGATATCATACGTGTATCATGCATTTAGGACATCAATGAAGAGAATATCTTTATCCATGTGTTGTCATAATTTGCATAATATCTATATGTTTATAAGTATGTTAAATAAAGACAGAAAAAACTGATTTTGACATCTCATGTAAAGTTTGTTATTTATGTGTTCAGTATAGTAAACAGAGCATACAAAAATATGTTCAGTTTTTTATTTCCTTCTTCTCTACAGTTAATTAGCCTAATTTGGGGCAGCTGTTCTGCTTGTAGGAAAGCACTTATAAAATATATCTTATGTACAGTTATCTTATCCTATTCCCTATAGACATGATTGTATCCTCCGTTATTAAGTCATCTAAATCAGAAAATAACGTTTTTGTTTCAATTATGTTGTGTCTATTTTTGCCGATAATAAACACAGCGTAACCTATAATAATATTGCATTAAAATGCTTCTGGTTCATCGCATCGATCTGCATCACATAATAACGTGAATAATTATAATCATAGCTATTGGCGTTATTGTCAATAGTGATGTAAAACAAGGCCAATATTTCCACACAACTACTTCTATTTTAACCATTACTCGGCTTCATCGACCTCAATTGAAAGTCGTCGTCGCTTGTTGAATTTGTTTGCGGGCAGAAAACTGCGACAGCTTTCATGCTGTGAAGTATGTGGATTCCAAGTGAAGATGCCTTGAAGACAAGCCCAGGGCACAAGCTCCTGGAACAAGATCAACAAGTGACCAAGATTATCTCTGTACGAGCAAGAACCTGCTGCTTCCTGAGTTTTAAATTATCTTGTCACACAACATCCCACTTTGACATCATCTGAAGAGAATTTGAAATATTATAACAATTAACTTGGCATAATGATTGACTTGATCAAATTTACTTAGCAATAAATGTCGAATCTCCTTACATTTTGATGTAAGAGTTGCATTTAGAATGGTGACATTTTGTGCATAATATGAAGGTGATGTTTGGAAGACGGTATTCTGTTGCACAGTCTGTATATAGAGATATTTATTTTGGTCGTGTTCATTCTTAACGAGCGCACAGCCGTGTTTTGTGTTATAAAAACATTAAGGCCACAGACAAATGAGAAATGAGTGATGATAACATTGATCAACCTGTCAACTAATCAGCAGTTTCACTTTTTATACTATTTTACATCAGAATTGGGTTGTCAACGAAACAGATTTACATTTTTTACTTTTTTGCTTCCTATGTTTTGTTAATAGTACTTTGACTCTGGTTTCTGCAGAGATATGCATTTGACCATGTCAATGTTTTGTGGTTTAGATTTAGTGTTGCAATTATGTGAAACTTCCTTACTCATGCATGTTTTTGGTGTCACGATGTCATGAATTAAATATGAGATCACAATATAATCTTTAACTTATAATAAAACAAAAATTGTGAATAAGAATGGAGAGATGAATACTGTTATCTAAAACATGTTGTCACTATTCTATTCATCTGTGATGAATGCATGATTCACACATTGTTCCATCCTCTGTATATCTGTATAATTATGTTGTTGTCCAGTCTAAAATGCAACAACAAACTCAAACTCATTTACGTTACCAGGAATGGTTCTAGATATAGCCACTTGACATGCAAGGAGGTGGTTTTATCCTTGTTACAAATGCAGAGGCACTGATGAGTTCAGATTCCTGCCACCCACCCACGTACAGTGTCGTGACGTACTGGGTCTTTACCTATTGATTGGCCATACGCCGGGCAAGATGGCCGCCCATATGACAAACACTCATTTCAACTTCCTCACTTTCAACGCACGGACACACTTTTAATATTATGTAATCATCGTGGCAGACAAAGATTTCGATTCATGGCTTGGCCGAGTGCAGAAAACAATATTTAAACTGCGGAGGAAGCAGATGCTATCATTCATGCGAAAACAGTGTGAAGACAGTGTGGGGTGAAACAGTCGATTTTAAACTCTAACTCGTCACAGATGAGAATATGCCATATTTGTGGGTGTGTCTGAAATTTGATTTAATTGATAAATTTCTATGAGGATTTGCTCTCTGGTGAACACAATGGGTAATTTAGAGCCATGGCTTGTTAAATTAGTCCCCAAACAATACTCTCCTCTGCTCAAGTGTAGGACTTCGTAATTTAAATTGAAGCATCTTTTTCTCAGACAATGGGTAACTGGCGTTCATGTGGAAATAACTGCATAATTCTGATGGTGACCAACAACTTTGTTATAAGATGCTAATATTACTGATATCACTGTTATAGAGACTCAAGCTGGCTGCTGGGGAGAACTCCCCTATGGAATGACCTTTTGACCTGTAATAAATATCCTGGACACAAATTTGAGGTGGTTCTCCTGGGTCAGATTATAGAACATTTAGTCAGGGTGTTTCAAATGATGTTAAATAATTAAACAGCAATCCAATATTTTAAAGAATAATGGCTATTTTGTGGCAGTGATATATGAGCTTAATGTTATTTATGTGCTGTGATTTATGTAGTAAGTAATGACAATGGTACAATAGTTTAACTCATTCTTTACTGCATTTAGTAATTACAATATCCAGGAGATGGATCTAGCTTGGCAATAGAGAGTCCGCCTCAGGTGCATGAGGTTGAAGGATCAAACCTTCTCAGTAGACTCATTGGGTATTTTCCCATTCCAACCAGTGATTCATGGCCAATGCATCAAAGGCTATCCTGCTTGTAAAAGATCCCTTGCTGCTAATTAGTAATAATAACCTGTGACAGAAGTTTGATTGCTTAACAGCACCTATCAGATAGCAACCACATGGTTATTAAGGCCCACGGTCTACAGAAAGGAAAGGAATATTTAATATTAGTTACATATTATGGCCATGAAATTGTGGATTATTCGAGCATAGTGACTAGTTTTGACCCGGTGACTGAATCTCTGAACATAGCTCTAGGTTAATGAGATTGTTATACTTTGGCACCGAGATTGTTCCGAATCTCTGCACATAGCTCTAGGTTAATGAGATTGTTATACTTTGGCACCGAGATTGTTCTTATTTTTAGCGTTTTTCTCCTATTATTATTTTAAGTTGTTTTTTTTCTTCTTCAGCTTTGAGAAACTGCTCTTACAAATCTTTTGAGTGGAAAACGAATATTAGTAAACGTGAACTTTACCTGTCGGATTGTGAGAGATATGCTGTCCATTAGCAACATACTTCCTGTAAACCTATGTGAACTACTTTTAACTTTGTTCTCTTGATTAAACAAGATGCAGATATTGTTGTTTTTCCTCTGTGTGACGTCCCACTGTGAGAACTACTTTTAGCTCTGTTCTCTTGATTAGAATAGATGCATGCATTATTGTTTTTCCTCTGTATGAGGTCTTACTGCGAGAACCTGTTAATGCCTTCATTCAGCCGAGTAGCCGGTGAACAGGATGCAGTTTTGTAATTTCATTTTGTAAATGGCATGCACAATAGCTGATTAGCCAGTGATTCATTCCTCACATCCTGGCTCAGCTAATAGTTCAAGGAAACCTGTAATTTTAATTTGAAACGTATAGATTTTTTAACGAAAGAAGTTTTTTTCTTTTCTTATGCTTTTCTTGTTAATTTCTTTATTATACATTTTGCTACTTACTTGATTGTAGGTTGAGGAGAATTGTTACGCTAACGTGACAGAAAGTGTTCCATTAATTTGTAAATCACTATGTGGACATTAATGGTTGTCACACCATATGTCCACAGAATATATTTGTAGTTTATCAAA
This sequence comes from Melanodrymia aurantiaca, assembly GCA_032355825.1. Lineage (NCBI taxonomy): Eukaryota > Metazoa > Mollusca > Gastropoda > Neomphalida > Peltospiridae > Melanodrymia > Melanodrymia aurantiaca. The sequence goes on from JAULBR010142945.1 coordinate 14,885, forward strand.
ATAATTGTTTATTGATTTGTATAATATGTTGAACAGATTATTTAGTTTAGTCCATCATATTGGAAGAAAATATCTCCAATGTGGTTGCACGAATATGAATACTTAAAGTTGACTGTTCTTTGATCTTTGTGCATGGTACAAGTGACATGTATGGCGGTATTGAAACATTCTCAGGACGGCATTCAAACAATCTCAGAACGGCACTATTCGTATCAATCAATGACTAAGAAGAGGGTGAATAGATTAATAATTGTTTTGAGGACCTCGTTTTGATGTCAAGCTGTATTGTTGGCGTATTGTTGGCGTATTGTTGGCGTGCGGTTCCAGTCTTGTTCGTTTCTCTTGTGGATGTGAGTTATGATTAATTTATGTGATGCTGGTAAAAAAGATTGATATCTTTCCTACTCTCCAAATACTTTGATCTCGGCACTTTCATCATACATGTACTTGCTGACCATTGAAATGGGTTTTCTTAGAATATAAAATGGTCTTTGTAATTGAAACTTGAAATGGATAAAAATAGACACTGAGAGGCTTCAGATATTAACTGTCTTTAGAAATATGAGAACTAATTAAACCTATAGTCTGCCTATTTGTAAACAGTGCAAAGTATAAGAACTAATTAAACCTATAGTCTGCCTATTTATGAACAGTGCAAAATGCCTTAACATAAGAAATGTAGTTTCTATTAGATGACGTTACTATGCTGAATTCCACTGATCGCCTTCATCCTTCAAATACCATGGTTACACTTGAGTGCTCAGCAATAAAGCTCAGTGAAAAGTCTAATAAAGGAATGCATAATTAATGAGATAGAAACGATTAGGAACAAATCACATAATTGTTAATAGGAATACAACACACCCGACTGACTGACACGACCTTCAGGGGATTTGGCCAACCTTTACATTGTACTTCCATGGGTCTGGACATTTTCTTTTCAAGCGACCGGTTTTATTGTTTGTTGAGTTCCCATACTAAATATCATGAACAGCTGAATTCCTCCAAATACAGGAGGTGTTGTATTATGTCAATATTTATGAGATTTATAAAAAAAACAATAAAGATTTTTAGTTTGTTTGTCACTTTGAGATTTACCTTTCTCCATCAGATACTCATCATAGATTCTTTACATCAGACAAATGGTTGTATCTCTCAGGTTGAGATTTACCCGTCTCCATCAGATACTCATCATAGATTCTTTACATCAGACAAATGGTGGTATCTCTCAGGTTAATATTTACATGTCTCCATCAGATACTCATCCTAGATTCTTTACATCAGACAAATGGTGGTATCTCTCAGGTTGAGATTTACCTCTCTCCATCAGATACTCGTCATAGATTCTTTACATCAGACAAATGGTTGTATCTCTCAGGTTGAGATTTACCTGTCTCCATCAGATACTCGTCATAGATTCTTTACATCAGACAAATGGTTGTATCTCTCAGGTTCAGATTTACCTGTCTCCATAGACAGTAAGATATCATAAATTCTCTACATCAGACAAATAGTTGTAGCTCTCAGGTTCAGATTTACATGTCTCAATCAGATACTCATCATAGATTCTTTACATCAGACAAATAGTTGTAGCTCTCAGGTTCAGATTTACATGTCTCAATCAGACAGTATTTTGATACCCTATAGCGGATGTCTTTTTTTCGTGCTCGGTTGTTAAATGTTACTTCATTGCATCAGACCCTCATGGATTCTCTACATCAGACAAACAGTTGTATCTCACGGGTTGAGATTTACATGTCTGCATCGGACACTGATGATAGATTCTCTGTATATGAATACCAATATCTTCGTGACACAGTGTTTGACGAGTATTGTGGTCAGTGAAGTGAGTTGAGAATCTCGTGGACGCCAGTCATCACCGACACTTGAGGCAATAGTGAAGTATCTGTGCAGCGTTTCGAAGGTGAAGTCGCTAAGTCCAAGTGTCTTGAGCACTGGTAATCTGATGATGCTGCTGTAAAGCTTGGCGTTACTGGAGATCTACTGGAGATGGAGGCTTCGTTTGAGAGTGGATTACAGCACGGTGAGCCGTCCTCATCACCGAGGTGGTCACGTGGATTGTAATCTTCTTATTACATCGTCGTGTGCGTTATGCATGCCGCTTGTTGTAAGAACAAGTGAACAACATGGTAATCCAGAATTAAGCAGTTATTTAACGCATTATAACCATTTCACTGGGAACTATTCTTGCTCATAGATCTGACAAATAATATTGTCATATATTATTTATTCCAGCTGTCATACCTGACTGCTAATATTTTACTGTCTGAGATTTTTTGTTTTAGTTATACATGTAAGAAAATTGTTATACTTAATATATATCTTGTATTACACATCTGTTGTGCTTTCCTAAGTTTCTGCGTGCTATGACAGTAGCCCCGTTTGTTAGAACTATTACATGTTTTCCAGTATGTCAATAAAAAAAACTTTATTAAATAGTTTTATATACTGACGTCCAAAAGAAACTATACCAAGACTTTGAGAGACTACTGAAGAAAAATCAAAATATGTTGCATGTTCAAACGATATGTTTTCATGAGAGTAGTGTTTTGGCATGTTGTGAACAAAATTTCATTCAATAAAAGCAGAAAATGTTCGAGCAACTGTGATATAAAGACACATGGGGTCAAAATGAGATGATTTACAATGTCACTGTCAGAGCAGCTGTCCAACAACAGTATGTTAAGTCTCTGCAAAATCACTAAAACTTGATTAATATCGAGTATGTCCACCTTGTGCATCAATGCATGCCACAACACGTCGCCGCATTGATGACGTCAAGCGCTGGATGACGTTAGCGGGAATCCGTTGCCATTCGTCAATGAGAGCTCTCTCCATGTCCTGACGGTTGACTGGTGGTACTGGTCGCCTTCTGATTTGTCTGTCAAGA
>JAULBR010143056.1:0-17795 GCA_032355825.1 Melanodrymia aurantiaca
AGTACCATGCACACATCTGGTTCACGGAACTGAAGAATAATGTCTGGCAAGTCCAAATATTGACTTTCCATCAGTATACATGAGTGTTAACTGCCAGTCGCGAGACTGAATTCAACCGTGTGAGAAATTTTGAAAACAAATCGTTTATTTAGGTAGACCTACATACGGACGACGATTTTAGAGATGAGGTAGCTTCGCATTCTATTTTGTATATTATAATTTATGTGTGTTTCCTTTCAGATTGCCTTTGAAGGGATTACTGAAAGTGGTTACCAAGGAGATATATCTATTGATGACGTCACAGTGACGAGTGGCCATTGTAAGACTGATACAGTGGTCAAGTCCGTCCAGGTAGCAGTGAACTCAACTGTTCTGGAGAAAGCGAGCAAGGCTTTTGCCCGCAAAATTAAACGTGGCCGCAAATCTCGCAGACGACAAAGACCAAAGAAAACGCCATAAACTAGAGTTGTAATATTTAAATCATCCATCAGAATAATGTTGTGAAGACTTTCCGTCGAACAGTGACGATACATGCATTCCGTGCGTGAATATTTATTTTTTTAGGAATAGGCATATCGCATATGAACAACAAAATTAGAATTTTACGGTGATGGTTATGGGACTAAACTGGTTACGCTAAAGGTGTTATAACGATTATTATACTAGCGTGTGTCTGTGTCATATTGATTTCACTAAGCAAGTGTCTGTATGTTTATATTGCCCTAGCAAGAAAGGGTGGGGGATATATAGGAATCCTGATACGAGCTTTTTTTTAAATCAGTATGATAAATGCAAGACTAATAAGTTCATCGTTTTTAGATTCCATAATTTATCTCCGTGAGACCATAGACAATTATTATGCGGATTCAATATTCCACTGAAAATGCTCTTTTTTTTAGTAAGAACGTATAGATGCATGACGTCATAATCATGAGTGACGCCACAACTGTGCCATAGACACGTGATTAGTTATTTTAACCAATCACACATGCCGTAGATTTATCAAAGGCATGGCCTATTTTTATTACATGTGTTTTGTATGATATTTATTAACTCGGTTTTTAATTTGAACCGTGTTATATATGTATATGCATAATAAGGTGTAATATAATTATGACTGCTGTGACGTCATGGACAAACTATGAGGGACCAACGTGCAAATGTCCTCCCACTTTTTAATATAAATAACATATTACCACGCAGTAATATAATTTATTGTATATCATACGTGCGACCAGAATGCACCAAAGACATCTGTTCTGTGTGAACGGTGGTTGCTCAACAAAAACATTTGTAACAAACGGTCCCACCCCGACCCAACCACTTTTCTTCTGAAAATGACGCCCATGTTCTATATTCAGCTCGCCCCATTGATTGATTTTCTTAAGACTCGTGTCAGAAAAACCATCTACAAAATGACTCGTGCCAGAAACTATTATTCTACGCTAAATAATGATCTTTCAAAACTTGTTTGGCTTCGTCTATATACGTCGCTATATATCAGACAATATCTATTTGAAACAGTATGTCCGACGTGTTATATATAACACGACATACTGTTTCATGCTCTACTATTCTTAATCTATAGCAGATGACATGACAAACAGAATATAATGTATTTGTAGAAATAACTGTTCTTTTAGTAAAACATATAATTATTTAGGCGTTAGAATTTGGACACAATTTTTGGACAAAAATGAAGTGTCGCCTTGAAAATATTGTGAATGTCTTACGTTGCAACTACTGTGAATATTTCACATTGCAACTTCTGTTAATGTCTCATGTTGCAACTACTATGAGTGTCTCAAATTACAACTACTGCTGCATCTCCAGACAATATCAGTGTCCTTAGAAATGGTCTAACTATTTAGCAGCGTGCTTTTGGGATCTATTCGTACGACCAAGACAGTAAGTTTACGTTATACATATATATTGATATTTTGACATTTCTATTGATGTTTATAAATATAATCTATATAATAAATGTATGTAATTACGTAGATAAACAAGGACAGAAACAATACATTGTAAGATAAATCTCTACAGTATCTAACGGCCAGTCATATATAATAGTACTCTATGACATATGTATCTAAATGAATGTAGTATGCCCACTACGATTGTATGACAGTACAGGTACACCAAATTACATGTTTATTGAAGTGCGGTATGTAAAATGTCGACCTCTTTGTACATATTACACTAATAAACGCTGTATTTCATGTTCTCTTTTAACTTCTTTATATTCTTTTTGCGTGGTGGGACGGGAATGATCAATGAACTGACATCAAGCGTAAACAAGGGAAAACTTGTAATAATAATAATGTCAATCATTAATATCAGCTAGCAATATATCCCATGTGAAGTGTTTTCATTCCATTGTAAACTTGTCGAATAAACCGGTTCATAATAAAGTAAGTAATGAATAAAACCAGTGATTCGTGATGACCCGAGCGGATCTGGAGATAACCTGACATTGCAGGTGGCATTGCCGTTGTGATGTAATAAACATTTACTGTTTTCTATTAACACACATACACATAGAAGAAGGCTCAACTGAATACACTGGAAGACAATAAAGGAAGATACAAGATAAAAAATACAGCCTTACTAAGCCTTGTGAATTAAAGTAACGTTACCGAAGTGAAGCATATGTTTTATATCATGATGGTTGAATAGAGATTCAAAACGATACATGCCTCTACACAGAGATGTACATGTATAGGCCTATGATACAAATGGATTTCTTCAGTTTCATTTTTTATATGATCTTTATTCAATCTACTCTAATATATTTTGTTTACATGTCACAACTTGTGAGATACTTTATGGCTTGTTCATTTAATAATAAATTAGTATTACCCATACGTGAGAGAGATTGTATGTATAGATCAACACTTTGCAGATATATAAAACATAATTTGATTTAACATAATTTGATTTAGATTGTGATATTATATGTTTTGAAACGGAAATCTTTGAAGGTTTATTTTTATTTTACGATATTGACTATTATCTTCATTATAAGGTGTTCCATTTCCGTAGGCGTGGTGGTTATTTTGTGACTCTAACCTATATTAAAATTATAACACGTAGTTTAAGTTATAACCTTTAGATGTGAACGCAGTATGGTTTCTCTGTTGTGCAGTGTGAATTGAATATAATTATATTAATGCTGACATGTCACAAACTAAACGCATGTGTGGACGGGAAAATGATATAATTTTATGTTACATATTGTGTCCGCTCACCCTCAGTACCTCCAGCAGATTACAAATGTCACAAGCTGATCGTTGATTGGTATATATTATCGGTAGCTTGATCTCGTACAAGTATTTCAGGGGCGGATCCAGTAATTGTATCACACGTTTAGCATTAACAAATTCGTTTAATATCTAGCGAAAGAAAAAATATTTAAGAATATAGTTACCTATATAAAGATATGTCCGCACATTTGAAACATCTTTCTGGTTAAGCATTTTTTTAAATTATTCAAATTATCATTTACTTCATTATATTGCCTACAATATCACTATAATGTACAATGTCCATGTACATTGTATATCCAATGTGTGTCTGGTCATTCGAGTGCCTATTTCACCTGATATTATAACATGCTTTGGTCTGGACCTATATTTATTTATGCCCACGATAGGCTTGCTCGATATAGCATAATTATAGTTTTGTTGGGCTTGAGGAGCGTTTTCTGTAGATAACTAGTTTTTGTTCAACATACGTGTATAGGATAAATGAATATTATCTGCTGGGAGACTGTACGTTACCTAACTCTTCTATAGGGTCAACCATATAATGGCAACATCTCCCGGGTTTAATGTCCCATGCAGGAAACAACGAAAACATGCTGTATACCCGACCTTTTTATGGGGGGTGATAATGGAGTAGGAGGGGTTGGGAGTTGAGGGTAATGTCCGAGGAGTTGTATTGTCCTGTAAGCGTATTCAACAGTTGTATAGGTACACATTGTACACATTGTACACATTGTACATACATTTTCAGTAAATATAACCCAATTATGTTGCAACTGAAAAACACAAACGAAAATGTTCTTTGATCCCTTTTAAAGGACGACAGGTATTGTTATGATCTGACCGTTCAGATTGACCCAGAACATTATTGGATTTGTGTGGTATTTTAAAATACAGATAAACTCTATTTTCAGTAGACAATTTAACAGAATGTCACGTATGGGATTAAAGAGCATAGTTGTCGTATTTCGTCGTGCGTTGACACCAAGGTATACTGTAGGTACCTCTATCTACACGCTGGCTATGAGTTAAGATCATTTATTGTCATGGTCTGTGTGTTAAGATGTGTGATAAAGTAAGGTCAAGAGGATTCGCCTTGGACATGACCAGCATAAAGAGATATCAAACAATGCAAGAATAAATATTTAGAACTCTGGTCGAGAATAACAACGTGACAAGCAAGTTGACCGATTGTATTGAGCACCTGTTATAGTATTTATACACCACTACTAACATAACATATTCATGCCAGGAAGACCAAATCGCTTCTCGAGTAGAAAATAACTGCCTTGTATTGATAATTATGACAGATCTATCGCTTCGCAGCCTTTTGAACGTCTCGAACCTCATGCAGACTGATGCTCAATATTGCGTCGAGCAATGAAGTCCCGCTCGCATGTTTATACATGCATCATAATTATGTAACGACAGTTGACGCAGAACATTGCTATACAGTGGAAATTTGATGTCAAACAAAACAACCCTTCTGCCACGTAAACTACTAATTTGTTTAAGCAGCTAGGATATTTTACATACAACTTTCCACAGGTAAAATATGTCTACATCATAGCACGATGTTTCTGGTTGTTATTGATATACGGACGGGTATTTAAAAAAACCGTATGTATACGTTATCACACGAGTGGTAAACTTACGAATGCGGAACACGTAATATTGTGACTAGAAATGTTTGTCTTCGTCAGTTGAGTGTCTCAATTTCAACTTACCTAAATTCTCTTTAAACGTATTTGTTATCTGTACCTGAAGTTGTGGAAAACTATTAAAATGTATTGCTTTCTCATAGTTTTCACTGGAATTGTAGCCGATCATCATTCGTTTGAATATAGGACCTGGTACGACACACCACAAGCACGTAACAATAATTATAATAGTAACGCTATATTTTGTTTACCGGTATTATTATATCTCATTTCATTATTCATGAATCTGTTTTTATAATTTATTATTTCGTAGGCGGTTATCATTTGAATTAATTCACTTCAAACTTTCAAACCCGATAAGGGGAAGTAATCCGTTACTTTTTAACAATAGTTCAGATGGGTTTGTTTCCCTTTTGCCATAAACTGCGAGAGAATTGAAAGTTCTAAACAAAATTCTTGCAGGAAATGGGTTACATTGCTTTTAAAAGTTTTAAGGTATATAACAACCGACATTTTTTAAGAAAACCACACTTGTATTTTTTAATGTGCTCGATTAACGTTTCAACCTCCAATGTATCTTACATATGTTGAACATAGAATAGCATTGGCACAAATAATCACTGTTACATAATAATACAATTACAACCAGTGTAGTTGATTTTACACGCACACAAACACGTACACAGCAGCATAGACACCAACGCCTTCGCCAATTAAGTTTCAAAGCATTTTAGTGGCGGATCAATACATATTGTGCAAGTCAGTTTCCACAATTTGTTCATTTTCAACTTGGATCCATTTCGTCAATTTAACAATTAGTTATTGAAAAACATTGGTAGACAAAGGTGGAGTGTTTGGGCACCAAGACTATGGATTTATCTAAACGTTTTCTTCCCTAATTCAAATCAAAACAGTTCTTTTTATTGGTACTGGACAAAATAGTTTGAACAATTATTAAATAGAAAATGCTAATTGCATTTGTTTCTTTTGTGAACCAGTGGTCCACTACTGGTCTATCAAAGGCTGCGATGTGTGCTATCCTGTTTATGGAAAAGTGTACATAAAAGATCGCTTGCTTTTACTCGACGAAGAGTAGCCTATGTGGCGGCAGCGGGTTTCTATTGTGACCAAGTATCGATATAACCATCCAATAACCCCTGGTTAATAGTCCACATGTTCCAGTAGTGTCGTTAAACAAACAAACCTTTTTGGTTTGTTTATTATTTATAGCTTGATATATTATATTTGTTTATTACTTACGAGGTTCAGAATAACAAGGTTCATATTTATCGTTAGACCTGTTCGTTAGCCCTCGTGGCATTGTTTAACGATTGGCTGCCATAAGAATACCTATCATTCTTTGTGATTGGCTGTCATAAGAGTACATCTCTTTCTGTCATAAAACTACAACCTGGCGATAGTCCTTTCCCGTCAGTAATGGAACGTTAGTTTGTAAAATAATTAATATTAACTGAAATTCTTATTTGGCAGAACAAGTCTACGGTAATAAACAGAACATTACATTCGTGTCCACGACAGACGATTATTACGACACTCGTGCCTAAATTATCACATTTCCCTCGCGCTCGCTTGGGAAATGTGATAATGTTGGCACTCGTGTCGTAAACATCGTCTGTCGTGGTCACTCATATAATATTCTCTATTTCTCAACACATAATGATGAACAATTAAATGATAACTGAAACCCAGGAACAACATTTGTAATTAATAAATAACTCGCCGATCCGATAGAAAGTGATATTGGCCAACTTCCGCTTCCGGCATCGGTCAATATCACCTTTTTGGGTCCATAAAACATGATATTGCCTTCAAAGATGGTCTATAATAATTGATAAATATTCTGTTATCTCTGAGACTCTAAAAAAATGCTGCATTTTGTAATAAAGAATGTATCCGTTTGTACGTATTGAGTTTTGCTTTCAGACAAGCACGTTTGGAATGTCCTTCTTAAGCTACCCCTGTGAACGTGTAGAATTAATTTAATTACTTGTCAATGGGTTTCAAAGATGACCGGTCTTCAACGGTTCTTTGATCAATTTCACTGTAGTCAGTATTGTTAATCGGTTTTTAACTGGTAAGACAGATAAGACAGAAGTTTGCAGTTCTTAACGGGATTTGCTGCCTGACCACATGGCTTGTTATCAACGCACGTCATCGGCAGGCGGGTTGCAACCGTTAGTGATGATATTCAATATAAACACTCTCTTAGATATTGGATAACATAGACAAATCATGGAAATCTTCAAATGTTGTGATTGATATATTAAAATTCAAACAAACATCAGCGGATTTAAGCCCGGTGATGACAGCTCCATGGGTGGGTACAATTTTAATCAGAGTTTATACATTCTCGAGGGTTTGGACTTTCATCTTTCTCTCACTCCAAACAAGTTGGAAAAAAAGACTGGCGGAAAAACATAAACGTGTATCTTGAAGTATATAATAATACAATGTTTTATATATTTTTCTTCTAATAGTTTTTTTTACGTTAAATGATATTTAAAAACTTGCTTTAACCATTTTGTTTCAAGTGCCTGTTCAGCAGAAAAACTATTTGGCTGTACCTACGACGGATACAATCTGTGGGTCAGGACACGCTTCACTTTCGCGAACACTTGGTATCGTCACTGTTTTGGCTGTTATTTTTAAGTACATGGCATCTCGACTTTGTTGTAATCTCCATTTGCCTTGTGCAGAAATACGCATTTGGCAAAGTCAATGTTTTGTCATTAATAATCAATGTTCTTCAGTGTTGTTAAATCTAAATGATGTGGCCAAATGCGTATCTCTGCACAAGGCAGGGTCGAAGAGATATAGAGATGACATGTATTCACGAATAGCTGATAAAACAACATCATCTCTTTAACTTTCAACCCAACCATCCTCCTTTAATTGGCGTTTATTGTTTCTACCATTCGTTATATCAGAATCATTTATTAACCAAAGCCAGCATGGCTATTATAGGTACAATAATTATAATTATAACATAAATATCAGATGTACAAAAACAGCTGTGTTTATATACAGTGTGAAATTTAAAATACAAAGATGCACAAAAAATGTAATTAGGAGGATAAACATGATACATGTATATTGTTAATTCTTAATAAACATTTCCCTTCTTAAAAAAGACTGATATAAATATTTTCCAAGATTACGTAAAGTGTTTATATTTTCAGAAGATAAACATTTAATTAATTTAAACACAGAATGTCTCATGTAAAAATTATTCTTAGTGTATTTTATTCTTAGATTATAATAAAAATGCCATTTAGTATAAAGTTAAATTCGTCTTCGATTGCTTCATTAGCACACAATTTACACAAGTCTTCTTCTCTTGGGTGAAAAGGAAATGCTGAGATAAACGTATGTGCTGTTTTGGTAAGCATTTCTAAAATCGGAATTTTTTTGATAAATATGATCTAGTAGCAGAATTTGGAATTAACATTACGAATGACTGAGAAAAATAGTTTATAATATTATTTTATGTACAGATTATACAAACATCGCAAAATAAATAATAGTTAACTTCAAGGAAACGGGAAAAAGAAAATAAATACATTGAATATCATAGGGTAGGAATATTAGATTAACGTGCCTATATCCAAATATGGGTACATATTTTAAATTCAGAGGTCTGAGTTGCCTATCCAGAACAAACTATAAGCGTAGTCTCTCGTGGTTGCGACAGCAACCACATTCAAGTGTCTTAACAAGCTTATATTCGACATGTCTGATTCTCAAAGCGCACTGTCATCCATCTTGTAAGGTGTATAATTATTATAAAATGTTTATGTATATATTCCTCCTATGCCGTTGTGCAACGGCCCGAGCGCAAATAAATTCTTGTCTTGTCTTGTCATTTTTTGGTGAGAAACAAAGTCTACATCTCACGGTCAGCACGTAAACTGACAGCTGGACAAAACAATTCATTTCCACATGTGTAGACAAACACAAGCCTATAATGGCACGCGTGTATCTTGGGTGGGGGATGGGGTGAGAAACATGTAAGTACCCTTTCGGCTTCCTTAAAAAAAGAGTGCAGTTGAGATCCTTCAAGGTAAAATATATCATACATTTTTGTATCAAAAACTATATCTGCGTCCATAACCAAATCCTCGTTTTGAACCCGCCACTGATACCTCATTATTAGTGTCAGACGTGAAACAGCCAATCCGTGCGAACATTCCATTTGTTGTTGAAACATGTTGAGGAATGATATCCGCGTTCTTACTGGCTGTAGGTACCGGAAGTCACATGTTTTTTTTCACTTCTGTTCTTTACTTAGACACAAAGTCGCTATTAATTCATGATGTTCTTTTTTTTCAGACATTTAATAAAACGACAAGTTATTTGTGTAAACATCCAATTTGTCATGACTATTTCGTCAATAGGTGAACTATTGTTCTTTGTGTTAAACATCCAGTTTGACAGAACTATTTCGTCAATATGTCACGGTCAAGATGTTTAACGTCCACATTCAGAGCAAGCTGTTATAGCAGAAGCTTCTCGTGGGCATGAGTTCTGGCCTACGTTGGCCCTTGCGTCCACAAGACAATAGTTGAACTACCCCGAGGTTCTAGTAGACTCGTCCACCCAGGGCTGGAGATTCTGAAGTGCGTTCAATGAAGTGTTGCTAAGACATAACGGATCGCGGATGTCGTAAACGGTCTTGCTGGCTTCCGCTTGCAAACTCAACATGAGCCGGTTTGCGGCTTGTCGTTCAGCTTCCCGTTCTTCAGCAGTTTGCCGCCTAAAATATACTAATTAAATTATTATTTGAGGAATAATGACATCTGCCGATAGAACTCCATATATTTATTAAGAATGGCGAAATTATTTAATTAAAAATATTTCCCCATAGCAATTCATGTGACACACTTTGGTCATTGAATATCAAACAGCCGAAAGACCACACTATTAGACCAAATGTTTTAAAAAACTTCGTATTAGATCCTGTTGTTGAAGATCATCTGTCCTAGACAGGCAGCCGAGTCAACTGGACTGCGTGACCATAACAGACTTGCTTGAACCTTAATTGGATATAAGCACGTAAATAAGTTATAACTAACTAACTGCAGATCCATTTTACTGGTCTCCGTAGCGCATATTTAATCAAAGTATACCGTCTCAACTCAAAGTGAATGCTCCGCAAAGCTCAATGGGTAGGTGTCCTTCCACTTACAGCAACCAGTGTCCGCAACTGGTTTAATAAAAGGCCGCCGAATGTCCTGTCTGTGAGAGAGTGCATATTATTATAAAAGATCCACTTCCACTTCTCAAATATGAGTAGCGGGTTTCCTCTATCATACTAACACTATCTTCTATCTTAGATAGGAAATCGGGACAGCTGGACTGCATGGCCATGACAGACGTGTTTGAACATTAATTGGATATTAGCATGTAAATAAGTTATAACTAACAAACTTTCATGAATCTTAAAAGAAACAAACCGTCTCGTCCCAAAGAAAATCCCGCCTAATTTGATCAATTTTTTTACATATAATTATATACGTGTATAAGTAAAATATTACCTGGGAGTTGATGACACACCCTATAGGTAAACAAAAAAAACCCTCACCATAATAAGTCAACTTTATTCCATAATATTTCTTTTTACTCTAGTAGGTTAACTATCTTTTTCATTTAGGCATTGAGATCCAAAGACAATAATGGTAAAAATTAATGGTTTTTAGATACCCATATACACTGCAAAGGAAATATCCGATAGCCTTAGGCTAAAATGTAAAACAAAATCCATTTTCTAATGTACATTATTATTATAGGCCTATTTAGAACTCCGTTTCAACAGCGAAAATTACAGTCGAATGCATTATGGATGTCATTTTAGGCATTATTTATTTTCACTTTATTGCCTTGCAAGTTTAATTTGTGAAAAAAAACAACCCAACATTTTCCATAGTGCTTTATACTCCCGATTCCTATCCATCGAAACGTCGTACAGCGAATACTTGTTTTGGACATCACAATATTATGCATAAATATATTTATTTATATACATGTATGTAAAAATTTACAGCGGGTAGAATTACTTTTGATTTAATTATGATGTCATCTCGACTTTGTCGTAATCAAACAATTATGCCTACCACTATTATATGGTTTTATTTGGAAATTTTGCTCCTTTCCGCCTCAATGTTGCTATGGCACCGAGAAATCGAGACGTGCAATTGTGACGTCAGACTTCTGTTTGACGTTATTGTTGTGAACGTAGACATGCAGCTCTATACCATGTAATGTAACCAGCTGTGTTTTATTTGTATAGACAATGCTGACTATTTTTCAAAATGTTTAATGTTTGTTTACCTCCATTTCGTTCTCCTGTTCTGGAACCAAGTCTTAACCTGAGCGTCTGTCATCTTGAGACCCTTGGCGAGCGACGACCTCTCGGCGGACGCCAGGTATTTCTGACGATGAAATCTCTTCTCCAGTTCCATGATCTGGAGTCTTGAGAATGATGTTCTCGGTTTTTTCCTCTTTGGTGGAGTTCGGTTTTGATATGGATGGCCAATTCGACGCACCACTGCAAACAACAGTAAGAAGTATGTTTCGTATAATTTGCACTAAATCAATATAATTATGGACAATACAATACATGTACGTATAACACATTCTTTTTTATGCTGATTATAAATATATTTATTACTGTTCAAGGGCGTATACATGTACATGAATTTGAACAGGGGTATTGCGGGCCAGAAATGTTATTATTACATTTGTACTAAACAGATCAAAGTGCAGTGTCAAAAGAATTAGTATTCAATGTCTGACAAATGATACAAATAAGCGGTGGTTGAAAATCCGAACAACATTATTTGATGACGCCAAAGTGTGTAGTGCATCGAAACTAGTTCTGTTGTAAAATAATTGACAAGTACATATATTGATTAATTTAAAAAACTAAGTATACTCTTAATCTTTACTAAATGAAATACTTGACTTACGGCCATTTGTTTTTGGTGTTTACTTTATTTTAGTATGAACTATAATGCAATTCCGTCTGTATTATGTATTGCTCCTTACGTCTTGGACATAATCTTTTAAATCGGAGTGTTAATACTTTGAAATCAGGCCTTTGGAGAGTAGGGTTGGAAATTAAATGAAATAATATTGTTTAAACATAGTTTAAAATGTTTTAAAATAGTTATTAGTCGTTGTAAAAATTAACATTAGCCATACATTAATTTGCTACATCGTGTCATTAATACGTAATTATAAACAAACTTCTTCCAAAACATCCAGATGAGATGACCATGATATTGAATTTTCTGTGAACATGCGGATATTGTAATTATGCCTTTGCAAACAAATCCGTTCTGTTGTGTATTAACTTTTTTGGGGATATAAGTACATAGTTATTTAGGGGCCGTGCATAGATATTTTTTACAATCCGAACAAAGTTACGACTGGGTTTAACCCCTCCCTCGTCTTCTAATCCTAACATAAAACATTCATCATATCCTAGTAAAATCAAAGTAACGTGACTTCTATAAGAACACAGATTAAAGGCATACTTCCACAGTAGTTGATTGCCTCGTATCAATCGCCAAACAAGCTATTAACTAACTAACAATTTGTTTTGTCCAGACAAGTACTACATCCAGCCATAAATAATTTTATAGCATAATTATACTCCATAGTCTACACGTTGGCGATATTATAACAAAAATATATGACATTAATTTCCCTCGCGAGAAAATAATTCGAGAACACACACTATATAACAAGAGATATCGATAACAAGTGCACGCGGGCTGTGGAGAATACAGTATAATTAGTTGTCTGAGCAAATAAATATATATACATTTACATGCATGTATTTTAATTAACTTGAGTCAATTAACAGCTACGGGCCTCGTTGGTATAGTAGCTAATGATAGGTAATGGTAGGAATTTGGTTTAAATTCCGCTGGAGGCGATGTGATTTTTAATGGCAGTACGCAAGTCCGGTAATATCGTAACAACATAATTATATGATAAATAATAAAACGAAACTTAAACAATCGAACATTTGTAGTCAGAATCAAAAGCGATTCAGGAAATATTTTATGAGGGGCGGGTGAGTAACCTTAGTAATACCACAGGAAGGTTCATTTTAATAATACAACATGTCACACGCGGACCAACTTATAAAAAGGCCATCACAGAAAAAGTAATCGGAAATTAGCTATGTTTGTTTTCAATGGTAAAATAACATAAAATTAAGTGATCAAAAGACATGAGATTGTTTTAGGGGTCGAACTCGCCACCATAATCACCTTAGAACTGCTATTATCAATATGATAGTTTCTTTTCGCACACAAAGGCAATGCTAGAATAAACAGCACACGTGTAAACGAGATTACCTCCAAATCGATCCCTCCTGATGTCCAACCAAGGCACAGCATAGCTCGTCCACACGGGCACGACTGGGTGTGGCCGGTGCGTGGGGACACGAATCACGCCGGGACCTTCACTCCCACCGAACAACGGTACGCATGTCACTGAAGCAACAGGAAGTGAACTGGCATTGGCAAAATGTGCATATCCGGAACCGTACCCATAGAGAGAGTTTATGGAATTGTTATCGACAGTTTCATGACTCTTCGGCCAGTCGTCATTTCTGGGACTACTTCTGTCCTCCCCAAGAATTTTCTTAATGCTAAAAGATAATTCTACACTTGAGTTTGCATCCTTTGTAGCTTTACTTTCCGTGTCCTTGTTGGACGACATAGTTCTCAGAGTAACTACTGATGCAGCTGACAAATTAACATTGTTTGTAAGAGGTAAAAAAGAAGCGCGGATTAATCGTGTGTGTAAACAACGCCTATGATCGTGGTTCTATTAACTAAACATGATGATGAGCGTTTGTAAGATCAGATATACAGACGACGATTATCTGGAGGGCTATTAACTCACGTTTACACGAAAAGTGTGTAAAATCTCGCCCATTCCAATAGATCGTTCAGTCATTGGCTGTTGGGCTAATTTTGTGAAAAGCAATCTGTCACTATACCCCGCCTTACTTAACCCCAAAGGACCTGGCTGTTATCGAAGAAATTACTTTTGGTGTTTCAAGATGAAAACAGACATGTGAAACAATCGATATAAACCATGAACTGGAACCCGGCTGTTAATCATATACAAGTTTCCGCTGGAAATACACAGTCATATGAACATTAATTGATGCCCAAGCACGGCATGTATACATGTGTTATAAGTGATAGAGCGTTGCTATAAATAATTTAAGATGATATGATGAAACACTTTTGAAGATTTAAATATTTTTCAGATTATCAGGTTTTTCGATGTTTTCTTATTATTAATGTTTGTTTCACATATCACCATGTTTGTTCAAAATTGCATAAATATTTGCATATTATATTCAATTTTGCATAATCTTTATACAAATTCTGTTACATTTTGCATATTCTGTTGGATTTTGCATAATGTTTTACATATTCTTTTACACTGTGCATATAAAATGTTTACATATTATGTTACCCGTTGCATATCATTTTATGTTTAAATAATTCTCTTATACTTTATATATTCTGCTAAATCCTGCGGCTATGTCCTTGTATATGATTATCAAAATATTTAATTATCTTCTTTTCGATTATGTATTTTTGTGCAATTTGGTAAATTTTGCATATGTTTTTACACATTTTCTAATATAATTATGTATACGATAGTGTTTAAGTGCTTAAAGCTATTACATACAAATGCGGGCATATTAGCAAGTGTACATTTTACATTTTGTAAATATAATTACGATTAATTTTATACTTTACTTCCCCACGAAATTGCGTTTTATTAGTCTGAGAGGGCGATTCCATCATATACGATATACGAACTGACATGAATTACTATAATATTATATCGTGTTATATATTTGAATATCTTTGTTAACTTAATATATGATGCCCATGGGCGTAGGCTAGGGTGAGTGGGTGGGGCGGGGTGTTGAGATT
The DNA here is from genome assembly GCA_032355825.1 of Melanodrymia aurantiaca. Taxonomy (NCBI): domain Eukaryota; kingdom Metazoa; phylum Mollusca; class Gastropoda; order Neomphalida; family Peltospiridae; genus Melanodrymia; species Melanodrymia aurantiaca. The sequence continues at coordinate 14,923 of JAULBR010143056.1, forward strand.
AACTCCTTACTCGGCTGAGGCAAAGATTCCGCTCGTCATAACTAAAACAAGTTTATACAGTGCAATATGGAAAAAATAGACACAAAATGGTATACTAGGTTCATATTAGAACCACCTGAACCAGGATCTTCCAGATTCAAATTAAAACTCCTCCCAGTCCATAACATCGCAAAGTTTTAAACCTGATTGGTTATACTTACTGAAACCGGTTAGAACACCCGGCTCAAGACTGGATTCAAAATCCACTCGAGACAATAATAATTATTATGGTTTTTAATCGTATTATCGGCTCCAACACTAGTGAGTACTTTACAAGTATCAATGGGTAAGTGTACGTCCATCAGTGTTCCACTACTGGTTTAACAGGCTGTGGTATCTACTGTTCTGTCCGTGAGAAAGTGCATATAAAAGATCACTTAATATGTTTTACTAACTGGACCGTACTCATGGCGGGGGTGTCTAAACTTTAATTGGATACAGGCACCTTAAGCCAATGCTTCACTCACATAATTATTATTATCATGGACAGGCAGGAGAGGCAGTTTGAATAAGTGTCAAGGATAGACGTGCTTGCACCTCATTTAGATATAAACACTTACATAAGTTATAACTAACTAAATAATTAACTAACTAACTAACTAACTAACTAACTAACTACATGTAACTATAAAATTCATTATACTATTTAAAAAAAACAAGTTGTTATATCGGTACATATGGCAGACAATGGTGACAGCACAGAAAAAAGAACATAACTTTATTACACTCAGAACACCACACGGCGATACATAGATGATTGTGATTTACAAACATTCAGTGTGACGGCAGCTACCGAATACTAGAATCTTATCTCCAGAGCTAAACGCACACATTTATCATCTCAACAGCAATAAAGAGGATAAGCTAAATATTTACTTCTCTTTCTGTATTTCAACACCACAAATAAACAGTTTACATTGGGCTCAGTCAATTGCGTGCTGGTCACCATCTCGTTAATTATCATAACACGGGGCCGCATGATGTTCATCATTCAACTCTCTGTATGCACCTTTAACTCAGAAGAGGGCGCTGGTTAAATACTTCCGCTGTGAATCGGCGATGAAACTAGGCGTATGGCGATACTGTAAAAAGACGTCATTTGTAATTAAAGGTTATTTAAAATGCCATGTGCATGTCACTTGATAATATTTGATTCTTTCAACAAGTATTTATGATAACACAATGGAAGCAATTTAGAATAAAAAGTAAATGTATTGGCTTATTACACTGTATACTGCGTTTCCATTTGTCTGTATATCAGTCTGATTTTATCCATTTATAATCATTGTCTGAGATGACCACATCATCATCATCATCATCATCATCATCATCATCATCACGGCCTCCTCCGACAAGGTTCGCTTATATCTGGTATCTGCAAAACGTGTATATGCGGTGTTACTGGATATTCCACTGAACGAGTAGACGTTTGCGCGTGTCCTAGAGCATAATAATAAAAAATGATGACTATAACTTGCGGTGACTCTCTAAAGGATAGAGATCACCGACATCATACGTGACAAATCAGAACGTTTTCAAACCCAAGAGAACTATTTTACTCTACAATCGTAGCAGAAACTTCATAAAATAGCTATTCCTTTCCCAACAGTTCCATATATTGCTTTTTTCAGACTTAGGGTGAGGTGGAAGTGGAACGCAAAAGTTAATACAAAAATTACGATTTTTGCAGAAATGTTGTCGTCAGCTGACTGTGACAGGACATATTTGGGTGCACTTCTTGTGTGCAATTTCGACTCAAGTTCGTCTTGATTCGTATTCAGGCTTTAGATATTCTGATTGTCCCAAATCTGTAAGTTGTGCTTAGATTAGTGTAGGTTAGGTCATCTGAACGGCTATGGGATGTCATCACATCACGAACAATACACCAGGTGGAATTTATAGTTTCATATTAATCAGATTGATTTATTTTATGTTTCACACATAAAAGCCGGTTAACTAACAACGTTCTGGGATGTCGCTCGACTGGCACATCAAAAGCTCTGGTGTGTGCTATCCTGTCTGTGAGTAAATATACATTAAAAGAACCTTTGATGATAATCGGTAAGGTAGGCCTATGGGCAAGCAGGTGGGTTTTTCTAAGGCCATGTGTCGATATAAACGTTTATTTTTTTACATCCAATAGCCACTGATTAATAATCAATGCCATAATGGCGTCCTTAAACAAACCAACTATCTTTATCCTGTACAAGTCATTGTCCCGACACACCCTCTTTATCCAGACGCACTCTATCGACTCAGCACAGACTGTTTAAACTTTAATACCCACCTCAGGTTTACGAAAAGAGTCGATTATTACTTTGCACGTCTGTAGTCTGAACTATCCTATACCGAGGCAATGTCCGACATCGCTTCGACGCCAACACCAAATGTGGCCACAAATGAAAATCTAATTGTCGCTGAGAACCGTTCAAGTTTAATTGCAAGAGGTGTAAACAATTCATTTCGGTTACAGACTGACAGTAGTTCGCCTTTAGAGCCATTAAATTGACTACATAGAGTGCCAGTTGCACTTTCGTCATTTTTTCATTTAGCCACTAAAGTGATACGCGTTAAATTGCTTCACTTACACGTTCACGCCTCTTGCGTGCACGCCGAGGTTATCAGCTTGTCACGTGACAGAACATAACACCGGGGCCGTATCAATATTTAAAGTGAATCACTTTTGGGTATTTCATCGCCACACATAATGTCAAAGAATCGTCTGGGTTTTTTTGGTCATGGTAATAGATATAATGAATACATGTCTGTCTGTCTGTCTGTCTGTCTGTCTGTCTGTCTGTCTGTCTGTCTGTCTGTCTGTCTGTCTGTCTGTC
>JAULBR010143166.1:0-17790 GCA_032355825.1 Melanodrymia aurantiaca
TATGTATGTATGTATGTATGTATGTATGTATGTATGTATGTATGTATGTATGTATGTATATATGTATGTATGTATGTTTAGCGTAAATTATATTTTTAAATTGTTATTATTAATAAAACAAGTACCTTTTTTATAATAGACAATCGTGTTTAATTTAGGTTATCATTATTTCTAATGTTACGTTGCTCTGTGTCGTAAATTTTATCCGTATTTGGTTTAAATATATTTTAAATATTATGCTTTACTAAAGATACGTATCTTCTTTACAAGTTTTTAAATAATTTTGTTTACTAATGAAAGATACATTAATTTATATCATTGTCATCTGATAGCTATTTTCCTTTATAGTTGAACAACATTTAACATAAAACGTTTTATGACGCTATAAGTCCGATACATATTGACCTCAACGTGTTGAACGGAAAGATATCTGCTAAAAGGTAAAGGTATTGGAATTATCAATGCATTGCTCTGATTTCACACACATTGCACACAAACCGTATACACGTGAAGAACGTAAATGTCACCGTCTTACCAGTTCACACAAGCACAACATACGCATCTGTTTACATATCCACGTGCATGTGTATGTCAGCAGGTCAATGTGTGTACTACAAACGTGACGTCATCATTACATGGTAACCAGTTGCAAGATGAATAATGTGAAGCAAACACGGCTGCAATGTGAGTACGCTGTAGAGAGTTGTGTTATGTACATAGATATTGAAAACAAAAACTCAACACACCAACCTGACGACGTCTAAAGGTCGACAGAGATAGATTCAATATGTATCTGCCAAACACACAAAGCAACTAATGCGAAGTAAAAATCTTATATTTTATTAGCCCAGGGTTATTTTGTCCATACGTTATATTCAACACTGTGTTTTACAGACACAAACCTAGCACTATTACCAATGGTGCTTCTACGAAATCACTACTTCGAGTCACTGTCCTGATCCTTCTCATATTTTATTAGGCAGAACAAATAATATATTTTACTTAATTTTAGTTAAAAGCACTCAAACAAACAAACAAACCAAAAAATCAAGCTAAATGTAAAAACATGTGTATATAATAGTCGTGGGCTATTTAGCGACATACGAGTCGGCGCTGTAGGTTCGAATCCCATCTGTGTACAATTTGTATCTGTTTATTTTATTTACAGAGATAGCCATCATGGTAGATTGTCTCTTTCTCTCGATGTGGGAGGCGATTTTGACGTCACCACTACTCACACTAATCCATAGTTTCAATATCTAATTACGCCACAGTGAGTTCATTGAACATTGTAGAACAGTGTAATGCAAGTAGTTGCTTCTGTAAAATATAATTTATATTACAACGCTTGCTTCTTAATCGTAGACTCACTGGCTTTGGCTTGAGATGTACGTTCCAAAACACTCATTGTAATAATATACCGGTACTGCATCTTACAGGAACTCGTTTAGAATTCCCTATATCTTTTGTTTATTGCTATAAAGTGTTTCCTTAAAATCATTTGTGGTTTATTTGTCAAACTAGAGATTACAAATACTATCAAATAACAGAATTGCGATCAATAATCAGTTACAAACAAAACTGTCAGCCAATTTACGAACGAACTGCTTGTAATTGACCAAGTCAATAACAGACCATTAATTCAACTTTATTATCACTGATCTTGCTGTAAATTGAAAACTTAGCACCAGACCACTATTATTCCAAAACTAAACGCCAAAAGGAACATTTCAATTATACATTCCACGTTTTGTTCAATAGTAATACATGTTGATTAGCTAAACATTATTTTGTTTTGCTATGTCTTGTATCACAGTTTCTGTTCTATGTCATCCCGACCCACAACGGATTATTATTGTCAAGGGTAATATCAAAAATTTATTATCAAACAAAAATTATAAAATAGAGATGCATCTATTTATATAAAACACAATCTTGTTTTGATGCTATTTCAATCACTGATGCACGCTAACACATAAATAGACGATGAAATACTGCTTAGCTACAGACTTTGTCAATTCTTTGTGACATAAATCTTCAGCCCTTCTAACACGCCATGATGAAACGCAATTATTGCAACACTGCACTGTAGCCTATAGCAGATAGGCCAAGGAGGTAATCACGAGGCACACATGAGGCGCCTTAATCTATCTTGGACGACTGAAGCATGGCTTGTCCAACATCCCATCCATTGAGCCAGCCGAGCGCTCCGACATCCAAGCGATCTCTCTCTCTCTCCACGGAGCTGTTATGATGGCCTCCCCAATCTAATGAACTCTTCGCGTTTCTACCGCAACGTATCGATCCGCACAGATAGCAAATGTTAACCGAACACAGTAGGACATAAACATGCATTTATTTAGCCAGCTATAGCAGCACTTTTATGCTTAAAGGGAATGTAAATGTGCATTCCCTAAGTGTATCGATTCACCGCATGGTATGACGGTATGGTATTAAACAGCTTTTCTCACAACACCATTGGGAACGTCGTAATCGATAGGGAAATGGAACTCGTATTCGGTATGCACGCACACATGCGTAGGAGGTGTATTGAACAATGCAGTCATCAGGGTGTCAGGAGATACGATCCATGTCCCATGTCGGTAACAGATTAAGTTTGACGACACCACTGGAACACATTGATTATTCATCAGTGATTAACGAACTCACGGTTATATCGACACTTTGTCACAGATAAAATCCGCTGCCACCACATTGGCTACTCTTACCGAATAACAGCAAGGGACCTTTTGTGTACACATTCCCACATATAGGATATCACACACCACGGCCTTTGATGGACCAGTCGTGGATCACTGGTTGGAACGGGAAATAACCCAAAGGGTCCACTGAGGAGGATCGATTCGTCCAGAAAGCAATAATTATTGAGCATCAACTGAACACTATAATACCATGCTTACTCTCTGAATTCATCTTCTGTTAGAGATCAATTGATTTTATGATTTTATGATTGAAATATCTTCATAATTATATTGCTTGCGATGATAACACAATAAACATGTTACAACAACTCAAGAAAGGACATCGTATAACTCATATTGAGATGGAAAACCAGAACTTCACGACTGGAGTAATATCAAAGGCAGTGGTATGCATTGTCTTGTGTATGGCAAAGTGCATACAGAAAACCCATTACTTTAAAAAATGTAGCATATTGTGGTTGCAGCGGTTTTCCTTGTAATTGCCAAATGCTAGATTGTCGTTAAAGCAAATATTTCTTTCTTTCATTTGCTGTTGAGGAGTCGCAATTAAAACCCTGTGTCTTACAATATCGTTGCTGATCATGGAACTCTCAGAGCTTGGTCAGTCTGTTTTTAAGTTATAGGGTTTCGTATTGCCAAATTCTATGCGAAACGCGATAGCAGGTTTGAATTTCATCGATATAAAGGTTGAAATTGCTGTTGCTATGTACTGGACATGCATTCCACTGTTCATGTCTAATACAATAACGTAAAACGCGCGTTTCCCAAGGGATAGAAGTCTGTTTTTTTGCAGTTAATGGCACCAATGTGGTTTCACGTCTAATTGCGTATTGTTAGTAATAGACCCAGTGGGGCTTGATTCGTGCCGATAAAACGCGATATAGCATTAGTTTAATGACCAGAGAGATAATCTAAGTATTTCATAACACAATTATTTGTTCGATGCCATTTTAAGCAACGCCATGTCCTGTCCCAGAAGCTGTTTAATAAGGTTATACCGTCCATGGACTGGTAAAAACTACCAAACATTTCTATGGTAGACATTCAGAAGCTATTTCAAGATACTTTGGCATCATTAACACAGATGCTGTCCAATGCAATAACTTATTTTGACGTGTTTTACGCTTTTTATTGTTGCGATAAAGACAACGGACAAACAATATGGAGCAGGGTATGCTCAAATTTCGCGAACACCTGGCATAATCACGGCATTGGCTGTAATTCGTGAGAACATGCCATCTCGACTTTGACTCTGTCTTCTGCAGAGATACGAATTTGTCCATGTCAATGCTGTGTCGTGTAGATTGAATGTTTCTACTAAGTTTAATTAATACCGGATTAGCCACTACAATCATGAACAGACTAAAATTGACATTTCGCGTGGATCTTGGGACAGACGTGCTTGTAACAAAATTAACAATTAATCGGCCAAAGTTAAGGCTAAAATAAAATAATATAAACAAATAATACAATTTAAAATCGGCTGGCTATGGTCGCCATCTATACGAACACACTGACTTAAGAGGGATGCTAACCTATTGCACCGATTTCCATGGCAATTGGCAGTCCATCACAATATCCGCTCGGTTAACCCAATAATTCTCAACAAAATACTTTAAAATGTGTCTTATATGTATACAGTTCTTAGACGCATGTATATAAACACATGGAATCCTATACTTGTCTGAAGCCACGTCTCAACCACGATGAAACAGTAGGCATATTATGTTTTAGAAATTAACACCTCGCAACCGTTTAACCCCGTATAATAAAAGCAGGTCGAACTAACCAAACATGTGCTTAGCACATCAGTTCTCAAACCCAGAACTGACAGAACACACGGGTCATATCACATAACCTCATTACTCAGTGGATATGGAAACATTAATTGATTTGAGCGGGGTTTTTTCTTCATATTATGGCTCATTGCCGCCAGGTAAGAACTAATGTTACCAGTTTGATAGAATGGAACACAACGGATTCATTTCATGTTTGCGATATCTAGTTTAAGGATTCTGCCAGAACTAACACTGTTCTCAGATTTTTACATTTACCAGCACCGTCTACAACCCACGGCATAGGCTTTTTGAAATCTACTTATGCATGTAAACCTTCTATAGTTAAACCCAAGATCGATTCCCATACACATCGCTAAAACATTGTCTTGTTAAATGAATAAACTCAGGTGTGAAGTAGTTTCTTAAACCGATTTCCGTAGTGCAGTTAGTGTTAGTAAGAGATACGAAACCGGCTACTCCTATTTTGATAAGTAGAGAGAGAATCATTATATGAATATTCCTACATAAAGGACAGTACATACCAGTCCATTTGCTACATCAGTTGTGGAAACTAGTCGGTGTAAGTAACCCATTGCACCTTGCGGAGAATTCACTCTGGGTTGTTGCCGGTATTGGGATTAAACATCCCATATGCCACGAATGGGATTCGAACAGAGTACCTACATGATAGGTCAACGACTGCGCTATACGGTGGTCAATTATTATATTGATTGCATGCAGGATAAACCACTAAGACTTGTTCTTGATTTGTTTACGAGCCGCCGTAGAGTGTATAATACCGCGACATATTATTTAAATGGATTGAAGCAGAGTTATAGTGTTCAGCTTGGTTCTTTATTGATAGTGTCCTTTAAGCACAGGTTTTGCAGAATTATTCACCGATCAATGGCTGCTAATGAGTTCTTTCATCAACTACAGACTTCTCGTTTCCACCTTATTTCCTGACAACAGAGTTCTAAAACGGGAGAAATAAATTTCTCTTATTACCTCTGCATTATAAATGAATATATACAATGGATGATAATCTGTATGAGTATATTATTTATAATAATGATGGTTGTCACGGCTACATATGCCGTGAATATCCTATTTGAACTAAGTACTGTATAGTTCATCGTCCGATCAGTTTCACCAAGAGGACGTTACATTACCTAATACATGTGCACACGTTGAACGATAAATAAAAATACAACATGCACGTGTGATATTTTAAAGGAATTGATAGGCAAATTTGAACAACTTGACATTTTCGGAAATGGACCTAGTTCGTCCTTTGACATCCGAGGCCAATGCGTCACGAACACATCCGATGATTTTCCAATGACTTTCTTCCTGACAATAGAATGATTTAATGAGCTGTCAGCACCAACATAAGACGTATTGTGTAACGAAACGTCAATGTTTCTCAAGCTTGAGACGTTATTTGTCATTTCACTTAAGTTTATTTGCCGTTTATAGAACTGCGCATTGATGAGGAGGACCAACGACCAAATTTGAACCCGCCGCTCCCCGCTGTTTCGTGTAGTTCTCAAAGTGCAGTTATCGACTCGTACCCAGTCTAATTCTTATTTAGATCAATGGTTTCGTTTCTATAGCCTTGCTGGCTTTGGTTAATAAATGAATCTGAATCTGTTTCAAAGACTTCGACATGTTCGACCATTTTAGTTTTAAAGGAACATTTCTGAGTTTAAGACGTGAACCTCTGTTCTTGGCCAATAGAGTATTTTTGTTTATTAAAATTACAATTTTCTTGCTGACAATAACAATTCTCGAATATCCTATGCGTCTTCAGTAGCTTAATATAGTTCTTGGACATTTTATTACAATAATTTTGTTATGATACAAACAGAAGTTCATTCTATAAACTAAACATATATAATTTTGATTGGTCCAGAAAGTACTATATATCCAACTATGGATAATTATATTCTCCATATTCCACTTCGTTGTGTAGTGAATGTGTTCGATACATTTTGTCAGGGGAACATTTTCTTAAGTTATACTTTGCATATTTTCTATTACAATATTGACCACGTGTAAGATAATTTTGGAAAATATGTTTAAAGTTGGATGTAGTTAATAGGCTGTCGAGTGATTTAGACAACCAAGTGCAGTGAGAGTATGTCTTTAATGAGTGAACGTGGTGTATTGCAAGTGGGTGTGTATTAGCTAAATGACTGTTATTTAGTTTGAAGCTGGAACGGCCTCTCAAACTCTCATATATATTTTCGGTGGGACACTTCAAAATGGGGGTGTTGTTTATGATCAAGCTGCCATTTGCTTTGCAATTAGAACTGTAGAGTTTATGCGAACTACTTTGCGGTCGCGGCGACATAAACTAAATATTTGTAGATTAACCAGCAACGTGGTCGTGGCAAGAGCACAAAACACGGAGTTTATTTACAAAACAATGGAGCAATGTGTTCAACGCCGTGTGTTGTGAGACAAACCACAAGCCACAACTATAGGCTGGTTCTGTGATTCATTACTTTTGGAAGACTTTTCTCTAACATACCGATTGCGAAGTCAAGAATTTGGCATTAAGGTGCAATATTGGTGCTCATGCAAATACTTGTATAGAGTAACGATTTGATTACAACCCGAGTCAGTCGGTGTTTTTCAAATGCACCCTTTACCCGAGTACTAACTACATGTAGTTACTAGAAAACATTACTTAAAACACTGCTCATGGTAGCATAAAGAAAACGCTCACTTTTTCTGAAAACTATGTCTTATCACGTGATCATAAAACGTTTAGAGTCGAAACTTAAACTTACATCCAATTTGCATTGCGTTGTGATGGTGCTAGAATCTACGTTGTAGTTATTATAAGCTCAGTGCCTAGCTGCTTTAAAAAAAACTTTAAAATCTAGGACCAGCCGTAAGGCACACGGTGTGAACTCAAAATACATTCAATTTGTAACGTAATGCCTGGAAACTTTACAATCTGGATTGTTAATGAGACAGCTGGGAATTTACAATAATTATCTACAATAGCTCACTTAGTACATACAATGTAATTGTATTTTGTGTTATGCATCCAGTACGTAATTTCAATACTCGTAATTAATTTATACTGCTTTATTGTGTTAACTATTGTCACACCTGCTTCATTCTGACGTATGTGGTCTAAATGTACTGCATTGTCTTTGGCATATTTTAAAATCAATAAAATAACAACAGGTGTTTTATTTGTATAATAATGTATGTAAATACATACAGGAATCCAGATTAACTACATGCCACGGTATGTAGCAAATATTTATGTTTAAAAGGAGAAACGTACACTTTATGTAAATACATGTACATATTATATGGTTTACAATTTAGTACAATGTACATGCAAATATCACCCAAGCAGAACACATATCATACTCTATGTAAATACATACAAGGATCTACAATTTACTACGGTCCACAGCAAATATTTTCTAATGAGAAACGTATAACAACAAACATTGTTATTCAAGCAAAGCCTTAATTGCTTCAGAAAAAATTACCTAAATGTTTTTACAAATAATTTGAACTAGCATATAGAATGATTAACGTTAGACATTGGAATGCAATCTGATTAAAATTAGAACTATAATTTCTCCTTAGGATCTAAGGAAACCCGATAGCATGTCATATCCAGTGACCTTTCGTCTGTGGATGTGTAGGCCTATATAATATCATACTACGTGTCAAATATCTCCTTGGTGATGGCGTTAGATTGGCCATGACATCATAATGCATCCAATAGCATTGTTGTTGTTTTGTATTAAATATTGTGCAAATTATAATAAATCATAAACAAACTCAATTGTGGTGTAATACCTGTACACGTTAGTCTGTTAGCCTTTCGCGATCCTTTCCACCTGCCCATTGAGGTTTGCGAAGGACTAACAAGGGTTGGAGACGGTGTAATAGGAATAGAAGTCCGAAGGAATATACACTGTAGGTCCGACATAATGTATAATGCTATGGGACCTACATACCTAGCCGTAACCTAGGAATCCTATATAGTCCAAACCAGAATTGTATCGAACACATAATTTTATTGCTTTTTTTTTCTTACATTAACTCTAGGAATTGTAGGTAATATTTTGTTTTATGGATCAGACTATTTGTTTCCGTAAAGATTTATTTTCCTATTTAATCAATTTTGTTATAATATAACCGGACTTGCATTCCGGCCGGACTTGCGTTCCTTTTACACCGGTATTGCGATTAAAACTTCTATCTCGGAGACTGGTATTTCAACCCAGTCTTGATGGTATAACCACTATACATCACGGATACCGGTATTTCTCTCATCACATTATAGGAATATATAGAGATAATGATTCGTTTTCGTCCAGGTATTTTAAATTAGACACAAAACATGTGTTAACGTTTACGTTTCTAGTTAGCCTAATTGTCTATTTATCACATGGCATGGGTAATTATGTTGATAAATGCTTGTTTTCGTCTGGTTCATTAGACGGCATGTTTAGTATGTGTTAAAGATATTAGTTAGTTAGTTAGTTAGTTAGTTAGTTATAACTTATTTACGTGATTATAATTATCCAATTAAGATTAAAGCATGTCTGTCATGGCCATACAGTTCAGCTGCCTAGACTGCCTACCCATCATGCATGACAGATTAAAGATGAATTTAATTTTATACTAGTATGGCCCTTTTAACACGAGTTAAGAATGTTGTATAGTGAGCCCTGCTATAGGAAAAAGCATTTGTTCTTGTTAACTTATACAACTTCACTTCAAATAATTTTAAGCAATTGAGCAATTCAGGAATTTGTGTGTGTCAGGTAACCTGACACACACAAATTCCAAGTAAAACAACATTATTTAGAGTTATGTTCATATACGTTTTAGTTGTATATTATGTGACTATGTATTACCATGACTGTTGACCTGTGTATCTATTTATTTGTAGATTTGTGTACTTCTAATGAGCTTTAGAGCTTAAAGTAATAACGAATTGAATATTATTACTGCATGGCAGCGTAGATACTGTCGGCAATCAACAACAGCTCAACATGGTCAACACATGCACAGCAATTAAATGGCCGACTGGAGGAAAATCATCGACTTACTGAATATTAAGTTGCGAAAAATCAATTCTTATCTGGTCAGGACTTTGCGCGGATTGGCTTTGAACGCAATATCACAATAACCAAGCAGCAATTTGCAGCGATTTACAGCCATTTGTGTGCAGCATGGCAGCAATATTGGATATTGTAGTGAGAACACACGTAAACAGCAACACAACCGGGAATAGTCCTGTGTAACCCAAATAGATAATCAAATAGTTATTGTTTTCATGCGTCCAAATATAAATAAATAAATAAATAAAATAAATAAATAAATAAACGACGAAGCAGCTAGTCCCGGTAGTTTTGTTATAGAAATAGCATTACGAGGATAGAATTATAAATATGTGTGTACAATATAGGATAATCATCTGTTTGTTTTTAAACCTGTATACTAGCATTATGAAACATAATTTAGAAGTGACGTAACACATACAAAAAAGAAGTTCAGCCATGTCAAAAAAATTTTTAGGGTGCACATATCAACCAACGGTTCATGCGCATCCCAACCGGGCACAGTCCGGTACCAAGAACAAAGAGTGAGTTTCAAGGATGTGTCCAGTGCGGCGGACAACAAAAGTGCAATCTGAAAATGATAAGTGAAATGTTTCGCCATGCCGATGCCTTTAACACTATTTAATAACAGCGGGGAAACATAATTTTTTTCCATTCATCTTTCATTGTGGAAAATATAATAATAAGACATAATCACCTGACATGTCGTTATCACGTGTTTCTCGAAATGTCTATCATGTGTGATGGTGAGACTTTTCACGAGATAAATGTTGTAAATTGCTTTCGCATAATAGTGTGGAAAGATTTTCTGGGTCTCTACCAAAAATGATATTGCAATATTGAACAGCGGTCGGGTTTCTCGTAATGTGGAGAACCATACAACACTATTTATCACATAACAACTTTCATTTTGACAGTAGTAAAACATAAAAGTATACGGGTAAAAAATCAAACCAAATTTATATTATTTTGTTATTGTGGATTTTTTAAAAGTTTGTTACCACGGCAATCATTATTATACTATTATTATCTGGTTTATATTGTACAGTGAAACCTGCCTAAACCGGACAACCTAGGGACCCGAATAAATATCCGGTGTAGACAGGATTCCGGTTTGTCAAGGGTCCCGTTTTTCACCAAAAACTGTACAACAGAGTTATTCCCCTTGTCGGAATAACTCGGGCCGTTTACAAATAGACCGATTAATTACCGTATGTACATAATTACATGCATATAGAATTATGAGATGTTTTTCTAGTCGCGTCGTTAAATAAAACAAACTTTACTTTACCTTTAAAGGAATAACAACTAACTCGCTTGCTAGACGTTGTTCTTTAATTAGTACGGTGAAAAGTCCATGCACTTGACATTAACCAGACAAGATAATTTACAAAAGGTTCAATTCATATCTCCGTTCAGTGCCAGTGAGAGAAGCCAGGTCGACTTATGTGTAATTAAATTGTAGTATTCGGCAGAACAACCAACAATAGCAATAATTGAAATGTACTTAATTTAACGCTTTTCGACAATTCAACTTAGAAAAATTAAAAATTAAAACAGAATATCAGTAATGCGATATCAAATCTTGTATTTATATTAATATACCTATCAGATGGTTTTTTCTGACTGTAATCTGTTGTATCATTAATGAAATTTTATTCTAATTGTATTGTATTTAATACAAAACTTTGACAATGATTTGTGATACATATTATGCTAATACAATATAGCTAGACTATAATAATATTATAATTATAAATACATATGTATAGTGTTATTGTGACGCTTTTTATGACAAAATCATCTTCTATTTTCCAAGCCATGTGGATATGCATGCAACATCCCTGTAAATGTAGCCCATCTTGGAAATAAACCTTTAGCCAATTAAAACAGATATATTCAGTCTGAAAATTGTAGGGAAAGGTCATAGTTAATTTAACAACTATCTAGTTACTTTAATGAGCTTAAGAGAATAAATTACTTATATAAACCGAATTTTAAACACAATCCAACTATAAACATCTATTATTTATCTAGTTGTTAGGCACTTGTTAAGGGATCACATGTGGGCACTATAAATTACTTCTCCCTAAATATACAGGAAGTGCATATAATTATATTGCGGAAATGGATTCCAGGAGTTTATAACATATCAGAACACTTGCTATATTTTGTAATAAAACCTTTAAAATGTGTTGCATATTAAGGATTATGTATATAAAAATTAAATAAAGGCAATTTGTCTGTCTTTCCGCCGTTACAGTGTAATGATGACCATATGTAGTTCAAATTTGCTGCCGACCATACGAGGAAAAATGGCACGCAACAACAATATAACCAATGCAATAAAAATCAATGGCGATATCGGTTATCTGGCTATCAGTTTCTAGCTAGACTGGTTCTAACAGTTGCTACAGTATATAGCCAGATTTATCATGCAGAAACGAACAAATCCTCTTAATGCTACAAAAATACTGGACGTTGACACAAGGTCGCCCATAATACCAGAAGTGTCCACTACATGTACTTTAAGCGACATCTAATAAATAACAAAGAGATGTGGCAACAAAACGAGCCCTTGCTTCTTATTTACAATTCTTTCAGGAATAATGTTGATAATTATTTATTACAGACCAAAATTATTACGACAGTAAAAGTTCTTTACTACGAGCGAGCAAGCACATAATCCTGCAAATGAAGTATGCTTTCATTTTATCCTAATTAGTAAACTTTTAACTGTCACAAATATTTAAACTCCAACCACTATTTTGTGATTTAATATTTTTTTTTAAATTCCATATTCCTTGTACGTTATAACTAAAAATGTCTATTATGTTCTGTAACTGGCAGTTTACTTGTACGTTTGATGATTAAAATATGACGCATCACTAACACAGATGAATCCTGTTGCAATACCTTATTTGGAACTGTTTTACACTTTTTATCGTTTCGATGAAAACAAATATTGCTGTGATTACGACAGGTTCCACCGTTTGGAACGATATGCCATCTCGACTTTGTCGTAAAATAGTAGTATTGTCGTTTACATTTTATAGATCCTTTCAGTTCACAGATAGCATTGAAGAACATTGTATGTAAATGTATATTGAAAACGTACACTAATTTCCAATGTTCAATATGTAAACTACAAAGTAGTTGTATAGCAACGTTTGAGATCCCAAAGACATCGTCCAGGCTACTAGAACAGTTTCCAGTGAAACTTCCAGTATTTTATGTCGATAAACGCACGCACGTTTTTTTTTTAAATTTCCATTAACGACCATTTTATCTCATACACAACCACCTTAAAATAGATTTAGCGTTTCTAAAATGTTAATTACACGCCCCCTCCCCCCACTACACACACACACGCACACGCACGCGCGCGCGCGCGCACACACACACACACACACACACAAACACACACACACACACACCTCTAAGTTTCTAACCCATGCCCACAACCCTCACGATACAAACATATACTCTCCATGTTTTCTACGCATTTGAATTGTAACAATATAGTGGATACCCCTCTACTTTAAATGGTTAGTGTCTAAAGATTCACTCTTGTGAGAAAAGAATCACAGCTGAATGTAGGACGAGTCCATTTCAATGTGTGGGAGGCGGTGCTCGGTTTCAGCAGTTGCCACCAGATGTAAACAGATCTAATGATTAAAGCTTTGAGAGTTTTCACAGCTATACGGTAAGAACGTCACCGAGACCTGTGAACATTAGCGATTTTTAATATTGCAGTTCGCTTTGTATATTAAAACACCAACACTGACATGCAACCCAATTATTACACACAGACATACGTATCACTATGCTAAACACACCAATACTGATATTATTATAATATAATCATTTATGAAAACATTAAAGCTGTAAAAGAACTTGATATTAGGCATAGTTAAAATACATAGTCCTATTATTTTTCATACTTACCCTAGCAGCCATTGACGTCGTTGGTTTTTCTAACAAATCCCAAACCTTTTTTCGCCATACAGCACAAGAACCGGTTCCAAAATTTTCTTCCTCTCTTTGCCTAATACATTCAGCTTCTTTTCGAATTTCCTCGAAAACGTGCTCCTTTTTCTGATGATATCTATGCTGGCAACACGATTCCAGGTATAACTCGTCAATTCCCCAATACTCTAAATCGTCACTGAACGAAAGAACACACATTTCCTCCACTAGATGCAACTTTCCCGTCCGATAAAAATTCAAAATAGATGCGAAAGATCTCGGGTGTCTGTCAAAGAAATATTCACTATCACTTAAATTGTAATCATCACATAAATCCAGAATGGCTTCATTTGAAAGACACTCGCGAATTTTTCCTAATCTCGTATGGGGCATTCTATCGAGTGTTCGCCACATTGCTTCGTGTTTCACCCCACCGACGTTAAGCACCACCCTTTTAGAAGCTTGCTTGCTCCTCTTGATGGCGTACGGGTCCGGCGACTCGTTTGGCGGGCGGTGGGCAAAGTAACGGTCTGGCCGCACCGCCACTGTATCGTCAGGCAGCACCCCCATGCTTACAGCCACATCAGTCGGTTCGCCGACTCCGACAGACGGTAGGTTTGAAGACACGACAAGATTGGGAGCTATTTTTACCTCTGTTTTGGGAATCTCGCGCACTTTTCTGGCGGAAGATTCTTTCACAGGTGTAAGAACCGAGTCCCCTGGCGAGCTGTGCGTTGAGGCGTGGTCTCTCTTTCTCATGCCATGTGCGTGGATCATGTGGTACGAACTGGCCGATGATGGGTGGTGACGCAACGACGAGGTCCTGGAACCCAGGTTCGATCCCGATCCTTCCCCATCTCTGCCCTGCGCTGAGCTGGATAAAAACATGATTCATAAATTCAATGTTAATTGTTTATTACGGGTTTTGTTTGTTATTAAATAGGTTTTTATTACATAGAGAGAAACCAGTTGACTCGACGAGAGTCATTCGACACTGTTAGAGGATGACACAGCGGAGATTACGAAAGCACAAGCACAAACTGGGAACGTGGAAAGCAGAAGACGTTCGTCATAGCTATGTCACATTTCTTACACACGATCTATGAGAAGTCTTCGTCAATAGTGTTCACAACAGTCCAGTCTTTTTTTCTAAAGTATTATATGAAGGACACAGGGTAAACATGAAGCGATGTTGAAGACGACATCCAAGCACAGGGATTAGGTATGAACACTGATGGAGACAAAACAAATATATATATATGTATATATAGGGATAAGTTTAACAAGCAGGTACATCATAAGCAGGTATAATCATCCACCACCAAAGCCATAAAACCCAACAAAACAAATCTTTTTTTATTTACTCTGCGTATAAACATATTTTTAATATATCATCACTACTAGCCTACATTTAAATCTAAATGTAAAAACATGGAATAAACTGAACAATAAATGGAAAAATATTAAACATCTTGTATTATATGCATGTACTCCTTACGCCGGTAAAACAATCAGTGCGATATAAAATACTAACTTGTTAAATAACATTCATTTTAAATGACATCAATATACATTATTACGACATTACATCCAGCAAAGCACACGGTTTACAATGAATGTATTATCTGACAGACATGTGTGTTATGTAAATGTATACTTTTTCCAATTAGGCTGCACGCGAACAACACCTATTAGTTTTACGGAAATTGCGTTAGCAATTGAGTGTAAATAAATTATTTTCCCCCCAAAAAATTACTTCAGAGATAATTAAAGGTTAGTGTAGCTTCAAGGTACGGCGTACATTCCATTGTCAGTTGGGAATAAAAAAAAAGATCTAGACAGTAATGACATTAACTACCTGCGGCAAAAACCCAACGATCCATTGGGATTAATATTGATGACACCCACAGAACAGAACGTAACAGGTCAAGCGCCTATGCACGCGTGCAGATGAAATCAACTGCTCTCCATGCAACAGAACGTTTATAGCCGCAGCATGGGATTCTATAGACCACTGGGAGCTAAAACAAAAGTCTTGCATAGCTAGCTACGGCATAGGTTTTTCAGCCCCTACCTGACATTTAAATCTATGATGGCTGCCGATTGCTTGAGATCTCCTCCACGAACCACCGTAATAGCAGACGTGTATTGTGGTTCATTTTAAAGTAACAACTGCGAAACGTGGCACACAGACGACACAATGAGACAGTTGAAAATCACTCCCAGCTTTACAGACACCAAGTCGACACCAACGAAGGGATGATACACATTATACACGGACAGACTTACTCATTTGCCACTGCGCATGTTCCTACTTGCAGCATGCTTCGTTATTTAAGACAATGGTCTGGCATCAATTCTTAGATTAAGCATACACATACGCACACGCACAGACAGACAGACCAGATTAATAAACAACACTTCAATTAAAGGAGTTCCATTCCGTGAATATCAATCTGCTATCCAGTTGGTTATTAAACGTTCACGGTTAAAACACACGATTCGATATCCAATCAAAACCAATACTCATGGCGATGGCGGCAAAACATGGCATATTGTTCTGCGTCACCATGATCAAAGACTCGACACCACGAACATTTATGAAATCCGTTTAGGTACACTGGCGAGGACATCCATAAGGCTCTTCTGTTATCCATCCTGTGTGAATTTAGAACAAACTGTGTTCAGGGTGGAAAAGCCAACATGGCAGGAAACTAGAAGCAACGCAAAGCGGAATCAGTACAGTTGTCTGACCAACTCGCATTGCCAATCCTAATGAAATATATACACTGACATCACAAAATGATGTTCATAATGAATGAAAAGATCACGTGGTTTTGTAGATTATTCCTTGTGTATCTTTTTTCTTTCCTATATTAGTCGAGGCTGTAACGAAGAGCCTATCAGAAAGGCGGGTAAGTTCTCCAGCATATGCCGGGACAATGGTAAGGAAAACGCCACTGCGTACAAAATAGTCAGAGCCAGTATTGATTTCTCTACCTTGTTGGGAGATTTTCCTTCAGGGTCAACCATCGTGCTGTTTGCCATGCTGTAGAGAATATATTATACTGATGACTTTTCATCGGGATTCGTTAAATGTAGGTCTTTAGGGTGATAATGGCATACGTCATGTCATCTATTATGGATAAACTCGGGAAACGAGAGTCATTTTGTTTTACAAATTAAACCTGCATGAAGGTGGATTTCGATCGGGGAGTACAATATTCTTTTTTATATAGAGAGAATACTAAACTACTGTACATGTAGTTCCTGCGAGATGATGTTTACATTACAACGAGCGTGTTTTAAATCGTGCACAATGAGCAACAGCGAGTGATTGTTAGATTGAAAACATATGAGTTGTAATATAAACTGTCTCACTGGACCGAATGTAGTATTTTATTTATTACAAAGCCTTTCATTGTTTAAACCATAAGAAAAACAATTTCATCAGAAATAAATTATCATTAAAAAGTCAGAGATTTCAAACGATAACTTAAAGCATTGATATGAATACGCGATTTTGAAACTAGGCCAAGTGACATTGTGTAACGAGGTGATGACCTTCTTTAGTTCGTTTCGTCACCGTGTGAGATATTAAACAAAATAGTGCATATATACAGTATAGTCGATTCTGACACCCCAGTGTACTATTTATGTATATACAGTTCCATAAAAACGAACATGACTCAGAGAACGCACTACACTACAGGTAATATAGTATTCGTCTGAAACATTTCATTAGGAAATAGTCTATAAAGAAAAGTATTAGGTCCACCCGTATTTATAAAAAGTAAAATGTTTTATATTGAAGGTCAACTTTGTTCTTCAAAGAATGAAACGACATTATCCTGCCCGCAGATAATTATAAATATTTTCTTGCATCGAATAGTGTATCGTGTCACCTGTATACAAATGCTTTGCTTAAAGAGAATCACTTACCATTTTGGAGCTAAACGCGCGACCACGTGACGGGCAAGTGAAGCGGATTATACGCGAAATAATATGCGAATAATGAGCTCAAGCAAATAATCAAAACAAAAATAGGTAAACATAGCCATGGGCATGATTCAATCAAGACCCTCAGAAGGGAGGAGCAAGTCATCATCTTTAGATTAAGAACAGGACACATCAGGCTAAATAGTCATCTCCACAAACTCAAGCTCGCCAACACAGCCATATGCATATGTGGCCAGGATGAGGAAACAA
>JAULBR010143277.1:0-17789 GCA_032355825.1 Melanodrymia aurantiaca
GCTGGACTTGACCAGAACTCATGCCCATGACAGGCGTCTGCTATAACAGCTTGCTCTGAATGTGGACGTTAAACAAAATTGACTTGACTTGACTACCAAATATTTTGTAGGGTAGGTAAGCCTATTTTCCTTTCTTTTTTTACCAAATAATTTTATTCCCCCAATATTAAAGAAAACTGGAGCAAACAGTAATAACTAAATAATACATGTGTAATATTAACAATAATGTGATGAAGACCTGTAAGCAAAGTAATGCACTCCATTTGCTAAATAAATAAATACATATTATATTTTATTTTTTAAAGATTTTAGCAGTAATACTTAATGTTTAGAGTAGGGGAGTAACATTAGAGTTTGTAGGGTTACCCTAAACACACATATACAATGTACATGTATGTATTATAATGCATTATGGTTGTGTGGTGCGGCAATGCAATGACTAAAGAACATCTCAAAATGTGGACAAATGGAGCTAATTTAACAAAATATTGTAATTCTAGTTTAGTGGACGTAAACGTAAGTTCGTGGCTTCGATCAGGTATGGTTACTGATACGACTATCATGGTTAGTAACACAGGCACTTGATGTATACCAGTTGGGCCAACATATTGGGAAAATTAAATTTACCCAAAAAAATTTAAACACAGATTATAAAAATATTAATTTGAAATATTTATTAAAGATGAAAAAAAATATTTTCAAAAACAAATTAGATTTTTTACTTCACTGGACTATTGTCGCTATAATCTGTTTTTTAAAAAAAAAAAAAAAAATTTTAAAAATTTTATTTTCCCAATAATATGTTGACCCAACTGGTATGTATCAAGTGCCTGTGTTAGTACTTAGTGACGTCATAGATTTTTGCGCATGTGTGGTGTATTACCATCGGACGCTATTCGTTCTTTGAGCCAATTATTACGTTTACTTATATTTTGGGAACTACTTTTAGCCAGATGTTTACGTTTACGTCCACAACTAGTCGTAAATGTTTTGTGAAGTTGTCTCCAGGCTATACAAACAACTTTCATAATTGACAGTCTTCACTGTCAGTAAGTTTAGATCACTCTCCTGAAATGGTGCCAGGCGAGTAATCACTCTCCTCAGTAAATTTATTAAAATTATAATGCTAAAAATCGAAAGAAAAAACGAAAACATTTTAGGCAAACGATTTACAGCTCGCCCAAAACACTCCCAGCGTGTGTGGAGGCGAGTGCGAGCGATCGTTCTCCTGTAGTGGGAGACTTGGACATAGTAGATCAAGGGGATCAATGCATCACATTCTTTAAAAAGAATAAATTATGATTATGAACTGTAGAAAATACGGTGATGACGTCACAAATAATTATATAATCGGTAGAAAGGTCCCTACTTCAGCGAGTTTTCTTATACTGCATTGATCACATCACGTGAGATAAAACGTGTTTTTAGACTGCAAAATGAAATTGTTCATACATTCTTACTTTTGTAATATGTTTGGCATATATGGGCAGTGGGACATTTTTATGTAATTAGCAGTGAATACTGACACATATAGACAGTATATATAGATCATTTGCAATATATTGAATAGCATAATTGTATTCTGTACAATGCATATACACTGTATACCAAAAAAGTAAAATTGCCACATTTTGGGCAGAGTGGATCGGGGCACAGTGGATCAACATCTAGGGTGATCCACTATGACACATTTATATTTTCAACCATTGATGATGTCTCTGATGCTCTCGTTGGTGACATATTGCATGCAAATTGTAAACATGACGGTACATCTTGTGTTACAAGTAATTTGTTCTTCTCAATTGATCTTTCGACATACGATGGCACTTTGCGCTATTTACTGTAAGCATTAAATTCTATTTCTGTTCCAATTTACATTTATTGTTATATTAAACATTCATTGACCAATATTAGTTTGCGATTCAGTCTGCTGCTCCATTGTTTAACCCACCCTACCCCGGGTGGGGGGGGGGGGGGGACACAGTGGACCATGGTGACTCGTTTTACTAATTAATACCTAAAACATTTTTGCAATCATTTGAAACAAGTAAATTGATATCATGCTAAAATTTAAATAAGAAGAAACCCTAACCACTGTGCTCCGGTCTCCCCTAGTGGCAAATACTACCTATCCGTCCACAGGAAACACTATTTGATTGGAACTGTTGATTTTTAGAGGGTAACGGGTAATGTGGTTTAACGCCTTCATCCATCCGAAGGATGTTGTAGAGGGCGCTGAGATTGAGATGACGTCCTCTCAATCCCAGAGTTTATAACAAAAGTGCCCTATTACTTTTATATCACTTTACATAGGGATAGATGTTTTCCTATCTGAGGTTCTTGCCTACATTATACATAGTGTTTCAATAAAATAGTTCTAATTTAATTACACTAAAGATTTAGTTACAATGAAGTGATGTACTGCAAACTACAACACTATCCAATATCCCGAAGAAATGAACAGACATGAACATTTATTGATTGCGGTATATATTTATTCATTGTCATGGAATGAGTTGCAATTTTTGTGGTCAACATTGTAATTTATTAATAGTAACAATAATTATTGTCGTGTAATCACAAATCATCATCACCTACCTTCTTGTGCACTCTCTGCACAGCTCATGTGTTTTTAATGGCCTGGACATGATTTTTTTACATAACTAGCATGTGAAGTTTTAGTTTCATAATCAACAATGACATGTTTGAAAATGAAAAAGATTGAACATAGTATTGCTTTATATAGTTGATAATAATAAGATTAATTCTAGGTTACATTTTCAACTCCGTTTCCTCAACAACAACAAAAATTATAGAATTAATATTGGGTGAAGACAAACTACATCTGCTAAAGCTATTACTGAAGTTGCTTCAAACATTGCCAACGGAAACCATAACAGATTTTACTAATAATTATTAAGACTGTCTTTTCCAGTCATGTGATGAAAACAAGTAATGCTGATTTAATTTAGAGCTGACAATATTTTGTATGCAATCAATTAAATCATTCTATATTGCAGAAATAAATGTTGTTTATTGGCAGACAATCCTGTTTCATTTTCATTGGGAACATGCAAAAAAAACTGTTACACCACTGTGAATGATGGATGTTGAAGAAATAGTGTGCTGTAATGCAAAAAGCTAGCAGCAAAATCAGATCTTTATACATGTACATCAAATTGAAGTGACTGTCAAGTGGTTTAAAATAAGCCTCTTATCTTAGCTGGCCGAAAATTGCTAAAGTTACATAAAAAATGCTAATATGACACTTGTCTAAACTAGCAATTGAAATGGTATTAAAATCAATAATAGTTGTAAAAAACATTTCTGAGAAGAAGATAGATTGCAAAGGGTAATTTGATAAAGACCTCTTAAAACATGATGCACTCGTTATTCACTGTCAAAACAGTGAGGAAACAACATAATCACAACAAGTGAGAATATATGTGAAATGTTGGCACTGAACAGAAGTATACATGCTTCAACAATTAAGTTTGCATTTCACCCAAATGAAGAAAATGTAAGAAAGAATTTAAAATAGAGTATCCATGATACATAAGAGTACCATGGTAAAAATAGGGTTGGTAGTATCTTTCTTTTTCCAATGTTTTATCATTGGGAAACGTAAAAATAAATGTTGCAGAAAAAGCTTTGGGTCGGTGGGGGAAAATAGAGTCGGTAAAGAAACCTGTTTTTCCCCTAATTTTAATCGAAATTACATCAGATAGTAAGTTGGCCTCTGAATGTCTGCCGATGTTAAAGCTACTCAACTGAAACCAAATTTCCAGTCTAAAAAAGTTGCAAATTCCTTAATAAAAATGTAATATGGTACCATTATTGAAAAACACTTGATTCCTACAAGTTCATTTTAAGTTCAGGAAGTACTATTAATCAGAAACGCAATCAGGTCTATAACAGGTTCTGCAATTTCGGCAACATGTGCTTCAACAGCCTGGTTAAATAAATTGATATAAGTTTATGACAGGTTACAAAAAAGATACCCAAGGTAGTTAGTTCACTATACATGGCAACGTTAATTATTATTAGCTATATGTGATGGAAACGTGGTAGCAAGAAAGTGTACACTAAAAGAGTGGTAAGGTCATGATTTTAAAGCTCTCACAGAACATTAGACATTAAAGATTAGGAACATAATCCAAACAGACAGGCTATCAAAGGAAAGCTCAGACACAATGCACCTGTAATATTTAGCTTTCTCACATGCAAGTACATGTATATCACAACCAGACGGGTTAATTGGTGAAGGTAGCAGACAACACCTCACAGCTCACTGCATACATGTATGTAATGGTGAGATAAAAACACCTTCACCCTATTACAACGATGATTAAAACATCAGTTTTCCGGGGCATCACTATCGGAGGTACAATTACATCGATTTAACCTCTTTTCTGCAATTTTTGTATTTTAGGCAGTACTTTAGTTTGAAAAATTAATATTACCCATATTTAAAATGAATCAATCACCATTGTGCTGCGAAAAGTGAGATCATGGGACAATTGAGTAAAACAAGTTATACGCAAATAAGTTTTATGTTAACATAAGGGAAAACAATGTTCTTGTTTATCTACATAATTGCATACATTTATTATATAATTATAAATATCAAAAGAAATGTCAACGTCATTATATTACATAAAATTTGTTTAACATTACGTATGTACCTCGTCAAAACATGCAACCAAATAGTTTGAATACTGCTATTGTCCGCAGATTGGTTATTGAGGGAGTGGGGGTTCTTTAAGATAGACCACTAAACTACATGCCTGCTAAGTCATTCATAGCAAGCACATGTCCATGGGAGGGTTTAGGGCATCGAAATACCTCTGATCATAAAAAATAAACTTTTTTTACATAACAAATTATTTAAAGTTATGCTGTGACCCCATCCCACCTAGTTAATTGATCCAATACAACAGGTGAATATTTTTAGTATAAATTAATTCGATGATAATAAAATTTTAACATTTAGATTGAAAGACCTGGAAAAAAAATCAGTTTATCTAAGACAGCAGATCCATTCAGATTGAAAGCCTTTTACTCAAGTTGTCCAGTTCTTGAGGCAAAAGCTATTTACTGGCTTAGCTGTAATGCCTGTAAAGTGTAATACTGGCAGGAAATATTTGCACTTAAAAGTATGCAGTTACCCTGCAACTCTTCTGTCATACTATCGGGATGACCACATAAAATCAATCATTTTCCACCAGTAAATAACCCAATTTGATAGTAAATTCACGTGTCTCATAATGGCCTGAAAGTGCCATCTTTATATTTGGATGCAACAAATCAATAAGCATAATTATTTGAGAGCAAAACAAAAATATCAAACTATGATTATATTCTTTTAATAGAATTTAATTGCATCTAAATTTGTCACTCTTGCATATCATATTTTAAAAGCCTTCAGAGAAAATCCATAATGACGAAATTTCCAGATCGAGCATACACTCAGGCCCACCCCACTTATTCTCACACTCAATATTTGTAACTTTTTCATGTGTAAAATAATAAACGAGTCCTGTAAGAGACTGGTTATTTACAATGAGTGTGTTTTTATATACGACGAGTGATAGCGAGTGAATGTATGTATAAAAGACACGAGTTATAAATATACAGTATCTTGATGGAATGAGTATAGTATTTTATTTATTACAATGCAGTACAATGGTCACACAAAGAAAAGAAAAAAGAAAAATATATGGGGCATTTCATGGTATTTGTCATGTCCATCACAATTGTTTCTCTTTGTTGTGTAAATAAATTGAAATATTATCAGATTTCATTAATTTTTTGGTACTGCAAATTGAAATTCTTAACAGTTGAATTATCTAACAACATAGTGTTTTGTCTTAACTAACCAAAATTATGAAAAACAATCGTGACGGACGTGACAAATACCATGAAATGCCCCGTAATGAGCACTGGGAAACTCTGACAATGTTCATTGTCACAATATTGAAACTGCAAATTGTGACATCAAAATTGTATTACGAACAATTTTATGAGAAATACACTGCAATCTTTCTCTCATACTATAGTTTCACTGGTGTGTAAGATACGTTGTCGGATATTTTGTCAATTCACAACCTGTTTCAAAATAAAATCAATCCAAGTAGGATGGGTTTCCAATTGACTGTCTTCATTTGTCAGAGATACAAGTTATCTCGAATCCTCATCTAATACCTACTATCCCTCGCTATGTGAAAACAAATACTCTTAGCATGTAGGGATTCACATGAATGGAACAACTGAACATAGATTCATAACATACAAGGTTTCTACCAAATATGCAAGATTAATTGCAAATACAAAACAAGAAAGAAAGTAAAAGATAAAGTTTGTTTGTTTAACAACACCAGTGGAACACATTGATTATTAATCAGCGGTTATTGTATGTCAAATGCACAGTTATATCAACACCTAGTCACAGAGGAAACCCGCAGATGCCACATAGGCTCCTTTTCTTCAAATAACAGCAAGGGATCTTTTATTTGCATTTTCCCAGATGGCCTTTGAAAAAATGCTTGTTTAAAAATGTTCCAGCTGTCCAACATATAATCAGAGATAATTACTAGTACAGTGAAACCCCTCTAAACCTGACCCTCAGTAAACCGGAATTCCCTCTAAACTGAACATACTTCAAAGTCCCAAACAGCCTTATGTGCTGTATTTAAACCTCAGTAAACCAAACACCCCTCTAACCCAGACATTTTATTCGGTCCCAAGTGTGTTCGGTTTAGAGGGGGTTCACTGTATTTGCTGTTACATATTGCTATGCACAAACAGGATACTACACACCACAGCCTTTAAGATAATTATACCAGCTGTGGAGTACTGAAGAAAATCTCAATTGCGTCTATTTTAAGGAGAATCGATCCTATGATCTATTGAAGATCAGGCAGGCGCTCTACAATTGAGCTATACATGATGCTCTGACAAGTCAACAGATGCACAATGTGAACCAGCAATGGAATTCATCCACCAATGCCTCATCAAATATAACACGTGTACACAGGATTCAGAAAATAGATCCTATTTAGATAATTCACAATAATTGCACATTAGTAATCATTTATGATCCACACAGCTTTTTGATCATCCATTTGCATTTGTGATTATTACTGAACCACACGAGGCATGACATCACAAGTAACTTTTTTTCTTCTTTGGCATGTCAAATTACCAATGGAAAGTTTTAGGCAAAGTGCACGTGTTACCACTTTGAAAATGAAACAAAAAAATTTAATGCTCTTTGTACCCATTTTTAAGTACATGTATTTAAAAAAATTTGAATATGAACTAAAATAGTTTTGTTTAATGGTCAATTCCTCCCACTGATTTGTTACTGTGGTATGAATTAAATTAATTTTAATCAATATTATACTCCAGATACAAATACTATTGCACTAAGCAGTACACTCATATTGACTTATCCCCTTTAATCAATATTACACTGGATATAAATACTATTGCACTAAGTGTTACCATTATATTTTGAGAATGAAATTTAGAATATCTGCTGGCAATTAGATTTTTCACTCCAAAAACTCAGAAGACCTAGGTTGATAGAATAGAAGAACTAGGCAGATTTAGGTTTCCAATATTTTACACAATGCTGAATATGCATGATTCTTGAAACAAAAATCGGCCAGGATATTTGGAATTTTATTATCATAGTACAATTCATAATAGACCAATGGTCTCCATTTAAGGCAAAGTAGAGACAACTGTTGTTCTGAATAAAGGTGCCCTTCGGTGGTAAAGGAATTTAGGTATGAGAACTATTCAGACATAGTTGGAGTTTTTTTTCTGTGAAGCTGTATAATATCTTCCTTGATACTCAAGTATACATATATCTATATAAACTTTTTGTTTGACTACTCGTATTAGTTTGTTTCCATAAATCAAATTTTGACAACATATGAAAAAGATGTTGAAGAATGGTTACTGGGTTACTTACTATGAAAGTGAGGCTTTAAAATGAAAACAAATCATTAATGAAATTCACCTGCGCTCAATGAGTGATGGATTTAATAGCTTATATACATGTATAATTACTGTTTTATGCTACCATTGTTTTACTTGTATTGAATTGTTGATAGATGTGGCAGTTTTTTGTATGCAATCTTTTGGCTATTGGGACAATTACAAATACATCTTTAACATTTTTAAGTATGTAAATACATGTACATTGTACCTTAGAATTGTCAGAATTCAATGACAATTATTTTCGTCATTTATTAAAATATGACATTTATATTACTACAATTTTCTGAATTGTGTCATTACTTTAGTTATTAACCAAAACGAGCTGCATTGTGATCTTCAGCAGTTTACGGTTTTCTGAACTGTATCAACATAAATAACATCACAGCAGGCAAATGCTGCCTTAATTGACGTACAAGTTTAAAGCAGAATATGAAAGCAGGGCGAGTACCTGTCAAGAGATGCTAGTTCCTCTGGGTGTGCCTGGTGCTGGCGGTGGTGACGGTCCAGACACGCACACCACTTGACTCCACAGTTCACCTTAGAGTGACGGTTACCCATTCACAAAGAGAGAATATTCATCCATACAACTGACATCACGAATAGTTCGTATTACACCGAAGCAATGTAAAGTCTTTGAACAACACAGATGCGTATCAACATATCACCAGTATAAATGTCATTGTGTTCAGGCTGAGACACCAGCATCTTTATAGAAGATATCCAAATGAAAATACATGTATATTTCAAGAATCATTCAATGTATACAAGACAGAATTTCTGTCCCACATCTGGTTCTTACTTGAATAAAGGACGCCATCCAAACAATGTTATGCAACACTGGCACTACAAAATGACGTTATTCCACTCTTTTGTCTGATTATAAGGCACCCTTCAGAATTTATTTCTATTTCCAGGAGAACCGCATACAAAAGTATAGAATTTTCAAGTACTCAAGGACCCAAATAATTCCAAGAATAAAGAATACAAAGTGATTAAAAATTAGCAAGACTCTTTGCTTTACATTCTACTGATTAATGCTTTTTTCTTGAAATGTTTCTTTCAAAATCAAATATACAGCCAATTAATTTTGAATAATAAAAAAAAAATTCACTTCTTGACTGTTGGTCAGAAGGAAAGTACTGAATATTGGTTATTACACAATAACATCATCTGAAAATCCATCGGAAAGAAGAACACATGAAAACACAAACTTGGCCTATGTAGTATAAAAGAACTTTCTCATCCTGCATGTGCTTCCCATAGCGCCTGACAAAAATGCTTGATTTGCAAACAACTTTGGCACAAATCTGATCTATTAGAATCAACTTCGGTCTGACAGACTGGCATAGCAATAACATAGTAAGCAGAAAACATGTTAATTTGCATTAGAAACCTCTATCCCATACAATCGAATTACTGGTAGCAAGGTAGAGGAACGGCGACTCGGTTCGCATCGACGTAGATTAGGAAATGTCTCAAGGCAGTGACCAGTGTGTTCTAATAGTGAACAATGCTGGAGTAATGAGACCGACTATAAGGTTTGGCGTCTGCTACCGATAGAGGACTCCACGGCTGTAGTACGTCACTGTCCTGTAATTGATCGATGCAAATTTAAGCTCAATTTGAATAATTGAAGCCCTCATTCATTCAAACAAGACGTGGCATCTAAGCACAAATGTTTGTAGTGTCACTCAAAAGTGACAAAACTATCAAGTGAAGTCCACCGAAATACAGCACTGATTGCTTTTAAGTGCTGTTAATTTTCCTTGTATCAACAGTGAGTAAACCAGAGATCTTTAACAATGCACATCCAAACAACTCGCAGAGTGTGGCGACAAAAAACTCAACTTTCATCCCAATTTGTCCTTACTTCTTCTCCAAAGTACTGCCAATCACAGACAAATGATTCTTAAATTCTTCCATTCGAGTGCCATTCCATGCGAAGTGATATTGATTAGTGCTCATAGCCAACATACAGATCCCAAACTTACACTGTTTGAACTGCATATTAAATGAAATATCAAAGATGAAAGGTATACTTATTAATACTACATCGCAAACATGGATTCTCCATTTGATCGACATTCGCAGAATATATACAGTATATAATATATTATAGGGATGCCTAAATTATGTGCCCTGATGCAGATTCTAAATATTGTTAAATCAGACTTGCTCAGGCAGACAACTGAGCTAAATTCGGCTATGCTTGAAGAAAGATGCAATCTGTCAATGTTTTCATATATGTCGTATATATCATATGGTATATGAATTTTCCACCATTATTTAAGAAAACAAAGATCTACAAATTGAATCTGAACATGCTAAATCTAACATGGCCAAAGAAAACAGTATGTCACTGTTTTATTGATTCCAATGTGTGAGCCACAGATGATAGTCTGGACAGTAACATACATATACTGGGTGCTAAAAAAGAAAAGAATAGCATATGTGGCAGAAGTGATTGAAATATATATTTTTTTTATTCATAAGAGTTCCTATTTTGATTTTGTCGCTATGAAGCAGATAAAATTTCAGAACACTAAGAAATGATGTTATACGGCATATAATTTTCAAACAAACCGTTTGATAATTCTCTGATAGACAAGGATCTAAGTCATTTATCCAAGACTATGTTCATCTAGACCCTTGTCCATCTGAGGTTGTCCATCTGAGGATTCTCAAACTAAACCAAATAATCTCATAATTATCATTAGCATATAACCCCCTTGCTTATATCAATACGGTAGATAAATATAGCACCAAGGACATAAATATTATCTTCTATTGTACTCAAGACTATAAAGAATGATCACAGAATCTTTAGTTTCTCTTCACTGATATACTCATATAGCCAATGGTGGTTCTTTAATACACCATAGAAAGATAAAATAAAAGTTGGATGGCTTAACAACACCCCTTGAATACATTGTTTAATATTCATTCAATATTAACACATAACACATAGTTATTTCAAAACATGGTCTCAGAAGAAACCTGTTACTACAAATTAGGCTAATCTTACCAATTAGCAGCATTTGATGTCATGGAACACTGGTTGGAATGAGAAATAAGGCAATGGGTCCACATTCAAACGCTTTGCACCTGATGCGGACACTCTTGCAACGAGCTATGTATTGTTCAAACTATAGAAAGCGCGACAAAAAATTAGCAATACAATATTAAAAAATGTTTGCACAAAATGTGTGTAACCTTTCTGAATGCCCAAACCACAGATGAAGCCAAACAATGGCCTGAATTGTTCATCTTTGCATAACAAATTATGTCCTTTCTGTCGCACTTGCATGAGGTAAAACATCTTACAATGGCAACAAGATAAGAATGAACAAAGATAAAGATAACGTTTGTTTGCTTAACGACGCCACTGGAACACATCGATTTTAAATCAGCGGTATTGGACGTCAGACGCATGGCTATATTGACACATGTTCACAGTGGAAACCTGCTGCTACCGCTTAGGCTACTCTTCTTTGAATAACAGCAAGAGATCTTTTATGTGCACTATCCCATAGACAGGATAGTACACACCACAGAATTTGATAAACCAGTCGTGTATCACTGGCAGGAATGGAAAATAGCCAATAAAAATGTTTTCCGCTGTGGAGGATCCCACCACTGGATTATGTCCCACCCCAGCTCACCTGTGGCTCGATGGGTTGAAGGATCGATCCTCCTCAAGGGACCCATTGTGCTACTTCCCATTCCAGCAAGTGAACGATGACTGGTTTATACAAGGCTGTGGTGTGTGCTATCCTGTATGTGGGAAGTGCACGTAAAAGATCCCTTTGTTATTTGAAGAAGAATAGCCTATATGGCGGCAGAGGTTTCTTCTGTGACCAAGTGTCAATATAACTGTACATTTGACATCCAATAACCGTTGATTTATAAAAAATGTGTTCCGGAGGTGTCATTAATCAAACAAACTTTATCTTTTTTTTAATTAACCAGTTGGCTGCTCAATCTTCAATGGTTCAACCAGTTGGCTAACTTCACCTTCAAGTAGTTTGTCTGGCTATGCCAGTACATTTAGGTTATGTTTATTTAATGTTGCAAGTTACGGTAATATGTATTGGTAGGATAAAGTACCCATGAATAATTATTTTAAACATTTTATGCAGAAACCCTGGACATTATCACTGTATTCTTTTAATACCCAAAGTTTGTAATGTGTTGGTATAATTAATCATGTTTAGTTTTAACCCATTCATCCTCACAACATTTTAAGACCTCCCAGATCAATAAATTGGACAGTCTTGTGTGGAAATTATGAGATTAAAGGGTTACTATTAGAACTAATACAATAAACCTGCCACTTAGCCTACATGCTGAAAATATCATATTGGAGGCTATAATTTAATCTGTGAGTGGACCCAGGAGTAAACAGATTAGGTTTTAGTTAATGCTGGTATTGACTGGGTGAAACCGCAGCATTAATTGGGATGTGACATCTATGGTAGGGAACTACTGGCAGAATTTGAGCTAGTGTTATCAGATAGAAACATCAGTGTACATTGAGGTCGAATCTAAGATTTGTAGATATATTTGATAAGACCTTAAATATTAAATAAGAATGATAATGATTGTTAATTAGGGTTAAATATTCTCTGGCAAGCGATACAGTTATATCGACACTTGTTCACAGAGGAAACCCGCTATCGCCTAATAGGCTAATGTTACAGAATAACAGTGAGGGATGTTTTATGTGCCCTTTCCCTACAGACAGGATAGCACACACCATGGACTGATGAACCAGTCGTGGATCGCAGGTTGGAACCCAAATGAGTCGACTGAAGAGGATCGATCTGTAGACCTATCGAACCCCAGGCAGACACTCTTATGCTAAACTATACACCCAGCTCCAGTAGATAAGAATGTCAGATAGCACAAAATAATGCATTATTCAGTACAGCGAATAGCATATAATGTTAGTGTCAGTGTGAGGTTACTTTCTGACGTAAATGTCCTTCGTCTCTTATTATAATAAAGCACAGAAGCCTAAAAAGCACAGATGTCTTCATACAACTAGCAGCGAACTTTTGATCATCCCATTTGCGGTGTCAGACAGAGTCAATATGCAAAGGTTATCATGAACAATGTGCCAGCGAAGACAATTTTCTATCACAATGCTTAGCGTATGAGCCTGGTTACGGTGCTTGACAGCCAATGCAATGGTCATTGTTTCAAATCTTCACGCCAGACTACTTTAGAGATATAATATCACAAAACTAAACATGTGCAAACTCAGTGAAACAAAACCAAATCATGATTATTTTTTATTTTTTAGTAAATTTGACGTGTAATACATCATACTGGCACATAGCTGGCAAACCCACAAGTCTATCATTAAAAATTGGTGAAAAAAATAAGTGAGTAGATACATTTTAAAGTCCAAATTAAGACTATTATGAATGATTGGTCACACAAGACCACCTACCTAATTGTGGAATACTAAAATTTAGCCTTGTTCATAATATTGATGTCCAATACAGATTATTTTTATAGTTTATTTTAAACAGCATCTTGTGCTCTAGATTTCAGAAAATTACTTTTCTAACTACTGGTATATAAAGTTTTAATCTTGAGATTGGTAGTAGACATGGTGTAATGTCCCTGATCTTTCATGAAACGTGGGTATATCACACAATTATTCATATCTTTAATTTTAGCCTAAAAAATTTAAAAATCAATTAAATTGTTTTTAAATTAAGAAATACCGGTATTGCATTTCAGAAGACATATTTAAATAAAATTTAAATTGCAAATAATATTAAATTTGAGCCTTCAAAAGCTATTGAAATAGATTTAAAATAAAGCAAAACAAATTATATACACTACACTCTGTCTAACTTGAAATCTGTATAATCTAGCAATGTCTAAATCAAAGTTCTACCTCAAGCTGACTCTAACCTCTGTACCACATACCCGCCCAAAAAAAACCAAGTTCTGCTATCTAATGAAATGATCCATGCACAATAAAAAAATATATTTAAGTTAATGTATGCTATATGAATGTTGATGGATTAGCTTACATTATTGGATAACATTTTATTTGAATAATTATGATTTTACAAGAACAAAATTATATCCAAGTACACTTGAAAGACATACCATGCAATACATGTTCTTTATAAACGTATGTCTAATGAACTGTATCCAATTTGTTATCTGGCACTTGAATCACCGAGATATACATGTTTCAAGTCTTTCAACACTGTGCATTCTTCAATGGATTTGACAGATAAGACGACTGCAATTACTTCCCTTGATTGAGAACAACATGTCCCAAGTAACTGCGAATGAGGTAACGTGTCAATAATTCTATAATAATTGATAAATTACAGTGAGTTAGCTGAGCCAGTCACGCAATGAATTGCAGGTGGCATTCATTTTTTATTGTTATGACAAAGTACCACTTTGTGTATATATCAGCAAACTTAATAACAGGTCATGAAACACATGAATTGAATGCTGTTTAAAAAGCTACATACCATCGGCGCCTGAAGGTAAAAAAAGATAAGAATATTTTCAACTGTAACCATGTGCTTCAATTAAATGTGATTTAAAGTATCTTTACAATTAAACAAAATTAATAGAGCCATTTATTGATTTAAGGATTTAACACAACTTAGATGTGTACAGTCAAACTTGTATGTAGCCTATACAAAGACCACCAGACATCAGGTATGGGACATAAAAAAACAGTGACCTTTATATTTATATACATGTACATGTATATACAGTATATACTTGGTTTACCGGGGTATACATTGTGTATATAATTTCCAGATCAGGAAATAAAATACACAAATAGTGGTAATTAGCTTCTTTTGTCTGGATGTTATAAAATCAACAAATCTTTTTCATCGCCATGAAGTTAATTTAATTAACACCTGTTATATGACCAACTTGTCTGCAATGGAGTTAACAGCTTTGTTGTCCACCAGATTGTTGTAAATGAGTTCACTGATATTCAGCTGTGGCCTTGTTTGCATTTCTTTGGCCAGTGATTCAATAAAGAAACAAATTTCCATAATCAGAATATGTGCATACTTTTAGGGAAATCTTTATTTTTTGGATTACCAATTATCCACTATTTGATTTTTAGTCATCGAATCATTGCTAAACAAGACATGACATAGCTTCATTTTCTTCATAACAATTTAACTTGACAATCAGAATTACAAACAATCTGTCCATCATGGAATGAATGTTGTCAGTCCTTGGATGGACAATCTGTAATTCCTCATTGCTTGTAAGTTATTGTCTACATAAAACAAAAATTAATTGAGATGTAAGTTTATATTAGATGAGATATCCAAACACAGACCTCAGCAAATAGTCAAAATGGATGGATACATGTGCATCGCCCTATTGATTTGCTTCTCTTTTGACCTATAATTAAACATTTTTCCGAAAAGATATTACATAATACAGTATCACCATTCCATTGGACACAATGGATATCCTTGAAGAAAATATTTATCCTTGGAAGTCTTGTTACTATGGGTACCAAGAATGTCTATGCATTGGTAATTGGTATCTGCAAGAAAATCCCCAAAGTTGATGGTAAGATTGGTTAAAATTACTAAAAATAGATAATAATAGATTCACTGATTGATGATGAAAATGGACACAGTGATTGGAGGATTATGAAAAATTCTATTGGTCATGTGTGGTTCCAGGAGATGATGCACAGAAATAACTTTATTTCCTTATGAATAGTGCTCGTTGATCAGGTTTGGATCTTCTTCTTCTTCTTTTCGTTCACTCTAATCAGGTTTGGATAAATCCTATACATTTGTGCAAATGATTCTTCAATGAATTTTAAAAATGTGTTATCTTAACGAACAAACAAAATATTCCATCCTTTAATATTATAGTAATCCAAAATAATATGTATAATTTGTTTTATATTTACGGTTTGTTAAAAATAGCAATTGATGATACCCGGTAGTTTAAATTGGATTTTAATCTACAGCTATAAATTTTTATATTAAAAGATGTAAATAATCCAGTAATCTCAGCTAACTAAAAAAGGTTTTTGAAAGTATGCAAGAAAACTAATACTACTCCATAAGAGACTATTTATCTTACAACTCTTTGTTTAAAATCTTATCATACTTGTATTTACTGTTTAGACATGTTTGAAAACAACAAATTATAAAATAAACGACATTTTTAATCCATTAAGAGCATTTTGCAAGAGATATCTCTTGCATAAAAATTTATGATATCTCCTCTTGATATCTTCAGAGGAGATACCACTTCTTACAACGTTGGGTCATCAAGAAATGTGACAGTACTAAAAATGATATCATAGAATATGTAATATAACATCATGTCTTTGAAATAAAATATTGTATTTTCCCAGTCTTAGTTTTAGTTTAATTGGTGTTAAAAATTGTTGCAAATACACAGAATCATAACCAAGTTGTTGGGCTCTGCAAAAGATCTATGCCTGACAACCAATTTTGCGACTCTCACGGGACAAAGGATATAAATACAATGAATTGAATGCTGAAGAAGAATAATCAATAATAAAAAGTATAGCACATGTATACCCAACCTCGTGTCGTGTACTAATAACGACCACTCCTGTAGTGTTCCCAAAGTGGACATCTACAAAAGTCCCAGTGTAAACAACAAATATTTTGAATGCCACATTTATCTAACTGACAGAATGAAATGTAATTCCAAAAAAATTGTGAGGATTCGAAATATTCTGAACAATGTAAAACTGGATATTGAGAAAACAATATAAAAAATAGCCTTTGATCTGCAATTCACACTTTTTATATCCTCAAATCAATTTGCTGAATAAGCAATAAATTAGACAAAAGTGTCAACTGCTGTGATTACTTGTATGATCATGTTGATACAACTTCCTAAGGTAACCAGATCTCTCTACGATAGCAGTAAACATGCAAACAGATCATCGTGGACACCAGAAGTAAATTGAGTGAAGAATCGTTGTCATTGATCCAGCACAATACTTGATTGTTGTTAACCAACAGACTGAGAGCGTGGCCATTATGGTAATGTATAGATGCTCTCCCTTAGATCAGGCAGACAGTCGCGACACATTCAGATAAACAGAATATATACAAGTACGTTATGAATGGGGTTCTCGTTGGTCATACTACACTGATTTTCTTTCAAAGCAACAAAAGCACCATGGAAAAATGTGTTAGCAGTACTAATTTTAATGACCAAATTAATCATTTGGATATATTCATCTCAACTTAATTGCCGAAACAGTATTATGTTCTGGGTGAGGTTTTTTGTATAGTTGTTTATTGCCGAGTTGTTTTTTCCACTCAGTATGTGGGCAAGCATTCTGCATTCCTTTGCATGACACCATTCATGCAGAGAAACTTTATTGTTATTTGGTAATAAAAATGGCATTAATAACATTGTAAGACAATACTGTAGCATTTTTATTGGAAAGTGTAGGGCATGTAATACACAACAAATATCATTTATATCAGTTTTATAACAGTGACAGATGAAATTAGAAAAGCAAAGTCTGTACACACTGGAGCAACTCAGAATAGGCTCACATTAATTGATGTAGTAGCCAAAAGAACAAAAGCAGCTTTATATTATCAAACCTAGGTTCAAGTTAAAATTATTTATTGTTTTAAGTTTTTCAAATTATAAGCTTATACATGTATTTACTTATCTGAATGAATGAATGAATGATTTGAAGTTTAAAGTCGCTTCAGGATTATTTCACCTATATGCGACTGTTAATATTA
>JAULBR010143387.1:0-17789 GCA_032355825.1 Melanodrymia aurantiaca
TTATCGTGTGCGCTAAATTTCTATCATGAGCAAAGTGGCATTCGTGTCACTTTGCTCAGCAACTTCCTCATCGTCTGTGCTGGACTTTAGGTGTGTAGGTCCTATAACATGTTACATTGTGTCGGACCTATATTCCTATGGACTTCTATTCCTATTACACCAGCATATACCATGACCTTTAAGATGTGATTGCTTGTTCTTGAACCATGGTTTTGTTTAATGTGTATAGCTCTAAAATATGTATGCGTACCTCTTCAATATTTCATGTATTCTGACATTAACTGGTGATAAATCAAATGCGACTATATTTATTATCTATGGATTCTTTCACAGAGTATCGCAGAATTAAAGGGATACTGTTTAAATTTTACTCTGCAAAGTTTAGTTTATTCGGAACATGAACACTACAACATGCCTCGATACGTTTATGCCATTCTGCTTCCAATACAAATAGTACTATGCTGCCCTCAGATAGAACCATTGACTTATAAAACAATTTATGTATGGGGAATTTCATGGTATTGGTCAAGTCCGTCACAATTGTTTTTCATAATTTTGATTAGTTAAAACAAAACATTATGTTATTAGATAATTCAACTGTTAGGAATCTCAATTTGAAGTACAAAAAAAAAAAAAATGAAATCCTATAATATTTGCATTTATTTACAAAACAAAGAGAAACAATCGTGACCGACGTGACAAATACCATGAAATGCCCTGTATACACTAATTGCTAAAGTAGAATAAATAAGTGTTATGTTGAGGCTATAACAAACAGAACATAACTATACTTACATAACAGTTTAAATCATAATTTTTCTCTTAAATGTTTGCTACGAAAAGAAAGTTCCCTTAAAATATCCAAAAATTAATAAAATGCCCAGATATGATTCTATTTACCTTGCCTTATTACCCCAATTCTACAGAAAACACTAGAAACGTGCATACTAAAATAGAAAAATTCTGCTTTGAAACTATAAAAATTACGCTTTACTTTCTGATCACGTGATTAATTTATGGTTTACTTTTTGATTGATTGATTAATGTACTAAGAAGGAAAGATTGAAAAGTGTATTGACAAAACACCGCAAGAATAGATGCTCGAACGTAAGCTCTGGACGTCATTGTGATAGAAATATTAGACTTGAATAGCGCGTCGAATTCTTCCTTTTTAATTTCGAACAGGACAAAGACTAGGATAAGTACTTCCATTAAGGTGAGTACTATAGTAAGATATGTAAAGAAAGAATAAGTAGAAGCGATCGATTAACCAGGTGGCTTACTTTACTACCATCCAACAAACCAATAAGCTAAATCATAATGACCTTTTTCATTGCCAATAATTATGTAGCCATAAAGATTAATAAATACAATCATATATTATCATACAATGTCGTTTCTAATGCAGACACAGGTCTATAAAAGGCTGTGGTGTGTGCTATCCTGCCTGTGGGGAAGTGCACAACCTAGACGACAAAACAATTGCTAAATGCGTATCTCTGCACAAGATAGAGTCGAAGGGACTTTGTGACAAAGTAGAGATGACATGTACTCAAGAATCACTGCCAAAGCAATGATGATACCAGGTATTCGCGTATGCGTTTTCTCTTGCACACTTTATTATATATATATACAGCGTACCAATTCTGTTCTGCGCCACGTGTAACGTTGGTCAGAAGTCCACACGGGCGCTGACTTCAAGTGTCTGCCAATCTGACCAGAGATATCATTTGTAACTGACTTGGACAGAAAATCGATTCAGCATCGCTGAAAACCCGGTCATTTCCATGACCGAATGACAAGACGTCTAATCAATGACTTCTCCCAGTTCAAGGTGTACGTACTCTCACTCGCATCCAACAAGCTTTAACAAGCTGGTTGATGGTCGTGCTTGTGTCAGCTACAACCAGTTCAAGGTGTATGTACTCTCACTCGCATCCAACAAGCTTTAACAAGCTGGTTGATGGTCGTGCTTGTGTCAGCTATACATAAGCATATCTGACTGGAAAGAACACATAAAAGACAACCTTTTTTTTTATATAGCCTAATTGTCTAAATTTAATAACGTAACATTTTTAGGCCGACTAATCAATTTATACCATTTATTTAATTCATATTAAATATATCCAACTCATATTCTGCGCTAACTAAATTCCAAATTTCAATAGCTATTTTTTCTTCCGTGTACTCACCATGGGCACAGCCCTGACATCGGGTCTTGTGGCGGACCGTGCCCATGATGGGGGTGCTTGAACCTTCAGTGGATGTAAGCACCCAAAACGTTGGGCTATTGGCTATTGAAAGAACACTCAGCATGTTGCTAAAGATATAATGTCTTGTAAAATAAGTTAGTTATAGTGTGTGGAGTGGGGTGGGAGGGAAGGAGGGAGGAGGTTAACGTCAGGTGACAATGACTAAAGGTATACTCTCCGAGTTTAAAGATGGATGCCAGTGTACGTTTGCATCTAATGCCATTTGCATATACCATCTTTGGACACCTAATAGCCGATTCTGGGGTGTCGTTAAAATAAATTTATTCATTCTAATGCCATTTGTAACATGTTTCTGGCTAATAAATCATTTCTTTTTATTAAGTTTAACATTTGCTTACATTTTATTGCTTACCATATCAATCTAGTTATTTATGTTCTATGTGTTTCTGGTCATCCACATTGTTATAATAGCTTAATGTGTATACTTTTCAAGTTTTGTATATAATTCGTCCGTCCATCCGCTTGTCTGTCTGTCTGTCTGTCTGTCTGCTTGTCTGGTCTGTCTCTCGGTTTCCAATAGACGAAAATTAATAATGAATGTCCTCTAGTAGTATCGTTATAATAAAAAATATATTCATGTTTATGTTCAATATACATTCGCACGCACGCACGCACGCACGCACGCACACACACATGCACACACACACACACACACACACACACACACACACACACACACACACACACTGTCATGTAGTTACAGAATAATACCGCATAAACGTGTTCTAAATATAATATCATCAAAATTCTTACTATTATTAACACAAAAATACATTTTACGTCTATAGCATGCATCGTTGAATGAACGAAATTTCCAATACATTGTCACCACATAACGCTATCTACTATAGCCATGAAGATGGTGAAGATAGCTTTGATGAAACCGCGTAACATGGATAGATTTTGACATTAATTTGTCATAAATTATACACGCGTTTTGCAGCTGGCGACATCCACGTGATCATGACTGGTCAGTAGAAATTGAATCCCTACTGGCGCTGCAAGCGCTGTATTGCAGTCGTGAAGAGAAAATAATCGTTTTGAGAGGAATGGGTAATCGGATATATTAAAATCCGAAAATTTTAAGCACCACCTTAAGGATCACCTGTTCTATAGATACCTCAAAGATAATTGATTTTATAGATCTGTCATATTCTATAGATCTCTAAAAGATCACAGTCATATTCTATAGATCTCTTAAAGACCAGTCATATTCTATAGATCTCTCTTAAAGACCACAGTCATATTCTATAGATTTCTCTTAAAGACCACATCCACATTCTATAGATCTGTTAAAGACCACATCCATATTATATAGATCTCTCAAAGATCACAGTCATATTCTATAGATTTTTTAAATATCACAGTCATATTAATATATAGATCTCTTAAAGATCAAAGTCATATTCTATATATCTCTTAAGTTAAAGATCAAAGTCATATTCTATAGATCTCTTAAAGATCACAGTCATATTCTATAGATCTCTTAAAGATCAAAGTCATATTATATAGTTCTCTTTAAGATC
This sequence comes from Melanodrymia aurantiaca, assembly GCA_032355825.1. Taxonomy (NCBI): domain Eukaryota; kingdom Metazoa; phylum Mollusca; class Gastropoda; order Neomphalida; family Peltospiridae; genus Melanodrymia; species Melanodrymia aurantiaca. The sequence continues at coordinate 3,800 of JAULBR010143387.1, forward strand.
ACCATTTCTATAGACACCTCAAACGTCACTGGTTCTATAGACACCTTAAAGGTCATAGGTTCTATATATCTCTAAAAGATCACGTGTACTATATATCTATTAAATATCACCGGTTCTATAGATACGTTAAATATCCTCGATTTTATAGATCTCTTAAAGATTACCTGTTGTGTTATAATGTGGTTCAAACATATCTCTAAAATATCACCGGTTTTACAAAACTCGCGTTGAATTTTTTTTTCGGTGGGGAAGGGATTTGATTTGTTTTGTGCTAATCTTTCAGGATGCATGAACGGTAATAAACAAATGTGACACAATACCAAACAGCTGCAGCTGTCCCGACCCCCGATCACTTTACTCTATAAAAGTTTATATAAATCACACTAGAGCACGGGCGAGTACATCTGTTTCAACATATTAAACATTATGGTATCACTACTCTAATTTCAATCAATCAAAACTGTGTAGGCTACGGATATAGTTCGATACATGGGCGCCACTGGGTTGGGGACAGGTGGGAACATGTCCCCCGCCTCACTTTTTGGAGTGGGTGGACCAACGTGCAAATGCCCCCCTCACTTTTTAGTATAAATAACACATTACCACTTTTCTGGGTGAACGGTGGTTGCTCAACAAAACTGTTTGTCACAAACGGTCCCGACCACTTTTCTTCAGAAAATGACGCCCATGGTTTGATAGTTAGTTAGTTATAGTTAGTTATAACTTATTTACGTATTTATATGAAGGTTCAAGCTGCCTCGACTGACTAGGACAGAAGTTATTGTTAGTATGATTGAGAAAATCTGCTGCTCTTGATTAGTAGAAAGGGATATTTTATATGTACTTTCCCACAGACAGGACTGTACATACTACTACCTCTGTTAAAACAGTTTTTGGACAATGGTCGGTGTAAGTGGACGTACCCATTACTCATTGAGCATTGCGGAGCACTCTCTCTAGGTTGGAGTCGATACTAAGATTAAAAATCCCATATTGAAGGTGGTATATTTTTTATGAGGTGTTGATAAGTGTTAATATGGTAGTGAATTATTCACTATTTGAAAGAGTGAACTTGTCCAGTAATTATGACAGGTCAACCTGGTCGCTGTACACAATCATGATCGAGTGCCTGTTTGACAGATTATTGATACGTGTTGCTACCCTTTGAGGATAGCTATATGCAATGATAAAGATAAAGTTTGTTTAACGACACTACTGGTTTATAGAGTTCATCGATCATGTTATATGATTGGAAAAGACAGCTCATTTCATCATGCAGACTGGATAAAAAGTCTGTTCGTTTAACGACACCTCTAGAACACATTGATTATAAATCAGCGGTTATTGAATATCAAACGCAATGTTATACAGAAACTTGGTCAAAGGAAACCCGCTGCTACCACATAGGCTACTCTTATTTGAATAACAGCAAGGGATCGTTTATATGCACTTTCCCACAGACAGGATAGCGCACATCACGGCCTTTGGTGGACCAGTCGTGGATCACTGGTTGGAACGGTAAATAACCCAACGGGTCCGTTATTATCATATCCTATAGATCTCTTTAAGATCACAATTTCTATACATATACGTCAAACATCACTGTTTTTGTAGATACCTTAAAGGTAACACATTCTATATATCTCTTAAAGTTCTTTCGACCTATCGAACCTCAGGCGGACACTCTACCACTGAGCTACACCCCTCCTCTTCTACCAGAAAGATACTGAACTGGGGCGGTATTTATAAAAAAAACTTAAGTTTTTCTTAAGTTTTGACTTAAGTTTCATTAAATTCAATAAGGTAAGACAACAACGTAAGCTTAAGTTTTGTAGAATTCTTAAGACACCTCAGGAGGAAACGTAAGACTTAAGTCAAAAACGTCAAAAACTTATGTCTATGGGTGTTTTTTTTCTCATAACGTAAATCACAATGTTAGAGACTTAAGTTTTTTCTGACTTAAGTCGTTTGATAAATACCGCCTCAGTCGTGGATCATTGGTTGGAATGGGAAATAACCCAACGGGCGCTCTTCCTATATACAAGGAAGATACTGAACTGAACAAGATAAATTAGCTTACAAATTTCACAATACATGTATTATGAAACACTGACGTCAACCATTGTCTTGCTTAGCGAAGTGAAGCAGCCTTTGTGCATTTTAATTCTAACCTCCAGATCTCGCCTAGTGCGGGATTTGACCGCGAGCTCGTCGGTTCCGTGTTGTACGCACAGTTCCGTCGCTCACGTCATGCTGTGACATTTGTGTTAATGATTTCTTTTCTAAAAACGACTCGAGTGTCTCAAGTATCTGTTTCGCCTTTATCTGGTTTCCCCGTCATTATCCACGAAATGTCAAAGAAATCCTATCTTGTGTCGTGTAGTCGCCGCAGCGGCCGCGCATCAGATACCTATACGGCTATAGCACGCGACCTTTTACTCGCTTCTTCAGGCCACCAACACCGACTTTCTCTCTCGTTAATGTTGCAGTAACATTTAATTATTTATATTTATATACTTTTTTTTTTTTGGATACTAAATTTTATTATTGTATATGCATGTGTATATATAATTATTTTTTATTCATAAAGTTACTTACTTACTTAATAAAAATTTACGTGCCTATATCCAATTACGGTTCAAGCACGCTGTCCTGGGTACGCAATCCAAGCGGCTGGATTGCCTGTCCAGGACACCATAAAGTTAGAAAGTAATTAAGAGTTAAACAAATAAATTGAATTTGCTATAATGGTTTCTTTATTTTAAATATACATGTACATGTCTATTTCTGTCTCGTTAATGTTGCAGCAACATTTAATACTTTATATTTATATACTTCTTTTTTTTTGGATACTAAATTTTATTATTGTATATACATGAGTATATATAATTATTTTTTATTTATAAAGTTAGAACGCAATTAACAGTTAAACAAATAAATTAAATTTGCTATAATGGTTTCTTTGTTTTATATATATTTTTGTCTCGTTAATGTTACAGCAATATTTAATAATTTATATTTATATACTTCTTTTTTTTTGGATACTAAAGTTTATTATTATATATACATGTGCATATAATATATACACATGTATATACATGTACAATAATAAAATTGTGAATACAAAATAATTATATTATAATTATTTTGTATTCACAAAGTTAGAAAGTAATTAACAGTTAAACAAATCAATTACATTGATATAATGGTTCCTTTGTTATATATATTTTATTTATAAAGCTAGAACGTCATTAACAGTAAAAAATAACTAAAATTTTCTATAATGGTTTCTTTGTGTTTTTTATATTTATTTATAGAGTTAGAAGGTGATTAAAGGTTAAAAAATCAAATAAATTATATATAATTATATATATATTTCAATTATTTTGTTTTCAACTTTAGTTAATATAGTACGTCATGGATCAAAAATAGTTCCTTTGACACTTTGAATTTCAAAAATCTTCGTCAATCTGGGGGATGTTTTAAACAGCATTAAAGCTGAAGATCACGCTCTGGTGGTACTAGACTAGACAGTGCTTAGTTTTAGAACCGGGTGGAGGTTTTTAAAATTGGTTATGAATATCTTTGAATGTCGTAAAGTGAACGCGACGTATTCAGCGCAATACAAGATGTTCCACCCAGTAATCCATGACTCGTTCATCAAAGGCTGTCATGTCCGCCATTAACATAAATTAGCATTTTCAAAATATTTTATGTGCACCCATAATTTTTTGCTTCAAATTTCAGAAGTGGGCCTCACACCTTTTTATCATGCTCCACCGCCCTACAAAGCAGGCACGAATCCAGTTAGGAGGGAGGATCAAAACAATCCTTGTTCGATAATTATTTTAAGGTAATTAAACTATACTTCGTGTCACAACATTTGTAGCATGTTTTTCGTAGATAACTTTAGTTTCGTTTAACGTAGTCCTATTTTTGTGCCCAAATTATATAACTTTAGGTTAACAAATAAACATATTTTAATGCAAATACATGTACATGTACATACAAAAAAATCCTCAGAAAAATCCAGCGTCGGCCATTGAAAATAGCAGATTTTTGTGACGATTTTTTTTATGTATTTGCATTAAAATCTTTTTATTTTTTAACCTAACGTTATAGAATTTGCACACAAAAATAGGACTTTCTTTTAATTTAAAAAAATGTTTACCTTTTTTCTCTACGTTGAACGAAACTAAAATTATCTACGAAAAACATGCTACAAATGTTGTGACATAGGCTATAGTTTTTAGGCAACTAATTTTTGGAACCAGTGATGTGTGACCCTCTTGCTACTCTAAATCTAAGGCAGGATCAAGTTATAAAGTTTGTTTTCTTTAACGACACAGCTGGAACACATTGATTATTGATCATCGGTTACTGGATGTCAAACGCTCGGTTATATCGAAACTTGGTCACAGAAAAGCCGCTGCCACCACACAGGCTACTCTTCTTCGAATAACATGCAGCAAGAGATCTTTTATGTGCACTTTCTCCACAAACAGGATAGCACACACTACGACCGTTGATAGACCAGCCGTGAATGACTGGTTGGAACGGGAAATAACCCAACGGGTCCACTGAGGACGATCGATCCGTCGACCTATCGAACCTCAGGCGGACCTCTTGCACTGAGCTACAATGCCCTCCCCAATGTAGCAGGATCACAGAACAGCTTAAACCCATACGAACAAGAATACCCCCACTCCCTTGATAAAACTATTGAATCCGCCCCTGCAAAGCGGCAGCCTTCCAGACCAACATATTACAAGACCAGGCAGACTGATCTATATAATCATTATTTAAACCGCTCAACAAAGCACCATACTACTTAGTACTTACCTAACAATAGCCTTCACAATCATGAATAGAAACGTCAGCATTACTTATCCGATTTGAACGGCGAGTAGATAATAGTATATCTAAATATATACTCGAGAAGAATGGCAAGAAATAAGAAACCCACGAAGAAAGATGTTAATAACAATGGTTTTATATATCTATCTATCTACCAGCATGATTATGTCTTAATGCATTTCAAGTGTGTAATAATAGCGAGATTTGTTATAATAAATTAATGGATTTTTATATATTTATTTATTTCTCCGCCGTTATTAGTGTATTATTGAGGAGCGGGGAGCAGCTCAGCGGTATACGGTTAGAGCGTCCGACTCCGGCTCGATGGAGCGAAGGATCGAACCTCCTAAGGGGACTCGTTGGGTTATTTCCCGTTCCAACCAGGTTATTGGATGCCAAACGCACGGTTATATGGACCTTGTCACAGAGGAAAACCGGCCACCGCCATAGAGGCTACTCTTTGTCGAATAACAGCAAAGGAACTTTTATGTCCACTTTCCCACAGGCAGGATAGCACACATTCCGTCCTTTGATAGACCAGTCGTGTATCAAAGGTTGGAACGGGCAATAATCCAAAGGGTTCCCTTACGAGGATCGATCCTTTGACCCACTGAGCCTCAGGCGGACGCTTAAAATTACGCTGATTCGTCCCATGACATCAAGTCCCTGGAGTTCTCTGATGACGAACCCGTTTCGTATACGAGTGAAGTAAAGGGTTGCCAGAACATAAGCGAACATTGAACAGATCAGGGGCGGTATTTATCAAGGGACTTAAGTCAGAAATAAGACTTAAGTCTAACAAAAAACTTAAGTCTCTACGATTGTGACTTCAGTACTGAGAAAAAACCAACTCCTAGACATAAGTTTTGGACGTTTTTTACTTAAGTCTTAAGTTTCCTCCTGAGATGTCTTAAGAATTCTACAAAAACTTGAGCTTACGTTGTTGTCTTACCTTATTCAATTTAATGAAACTTAAGTCAAAACTTTGATAAACACACGCACCATCTAGTCCGAGAATACTCTCACTGACAATTAGGGTCTAGATGGATACTGTGTTTAGTTAAAGACATCCAATAACCATGTTTGGCGCCAAAGTGTTCCGCTCTGCTGCATCTCCAGACAACAGCATGGCCGTAAACATGTTCTAACTATTTAGCTGCGTAACATAATAACATTTGAAATGTCTTTTGACATACATGTATAAACAGTGTATGCAATTATGTAGACAAACAAGGACAAGGATTTCGCTTCGGCTTAAATGCAAATTCGTTTGCATGTAATTAACTTCTTGCCTTCATCACGTGATCCCGATTTTCTCGCCATAATGGAGAGCAATTCTCTTTAAACTAGTGTATGATTGAACGGAGCTTTTGACATTTTCCGTCAACTGTTCCGCACATGAGACTGGATGTCAGTCGAAATCTGCCAGTTATAATGATCCTGGTTGAGTTTATTCAGTCCAGTTGGTTAAGAGTTAATGATGACCTGTCCGAATCTGGCAAGCAAGTGGTACTTGTCACAACCTGGCTGGCAGATCTAGACAGGTTTTAATATAGGTCTTCATCCATTCACCTGGCACACAATTAGCCTCCTGTTAGTTAGTTAGTTAGTTTCAGCCAGCCAAGTCCTCTACACTGTCACACAGACACTTCACACACAATGGTAACCAAAAGGTCGTGATAACAAATATTGTTCAATATTAATGGATGAGTCACTTCACGAATACAATGTCATGTAGTTAAAAATAGAACGTTCTATAGCCGTTCTTCGAGGCCCAATCCAGAGTGTTAACACGGATGCCAGCCTAGGTGCGATTCTATTTGTATCATATTTCTAGTTAATGGAACATTTTTATTTAGTAAAGTGAACATTTATTTACATCTTATTTTTTACAATATGAATAATATTATATGTATACAATAATTATATGTATATCTCGGTTCTCCAATGTGTTTATAGTAACTTAGTATGGTCCTTGGACTTTTGCCTACAATAATTTAGTACGATACAAATCATCTTAGAAAAAAGTACACATAAAGTTACTATAACAATTTGGATGACCAGAAATACATAGGATATACACATATTGATGCTGTAAGCAATGCTATGAAAGTAAATGTTAATTTTATTAATGTGAAATGCTTCATTGGACATTAATATATCTTGTATAGATAAGCTCCAATGGTGGCGTTCATCTTCAAACTCGAGAGTGTAACTTTAAATTCTTCTAATATATTCTAGCCGTGATTTAAAGTGCAAATAATAAAATAAATCTTTACGGAAAGAAACAAATAATCTGATCCATAAAACAAGATATTACCTACAAGCCTTAACAGTTAATGTAAGAAAAGGTGCAATAAATCTATATGTGTTTAAAAAAACTTTTATAAAAGTCTGGTTTAGACTAGGATTCCTAGGTATATGTACTGTAGGTCCTATAGCAGGGTTTTCGCTTCGGTTTATATGCAAATTCGTTTGCATGTAGTTAACTTCTTGCTTTCATCACGTGATCCCGATTTTATCGCCAAAATGGTAAGCGATTCTCTTTAAACTAGTGTATGATTGAACGAAGCTTTTGACATTTTCCGTCAACTGTTCCGCACATGAGACTGGATGCCAGTCGAAATCTGCCAGTTATAATGATCCTGGTTCAGTTTATTCAGTCCAGTTGTTTGAGAGTTAATGATTCCTAGGTATGTGTACTGTAGGTCCTATAGCAGTATACACTGTATCGGACATATATTCCTACGTACTTCTATTCCTATTACACCGGCTCCAACCCATGCAGAGTGAGTACTGTGGAAAGTATTATAAGACTTGCTCGGGTTTCCTCTTTCGCTAACTTCAGCCCTTCAGTCAACGCTTCTGGACTGCGTGTCCAGGATAGGCGTGCTTCAACCTCAACTCGATATAAGCACGTACACATATTATAACTAAGCAACTTTCAAAGCCACCTAGCTTCAGCTTCATTATAATTGAGAAGGACAAGCAGCATGTGTTATGTCACAACAGCTGAGAAGATGTTAAAAGGGTCGCACGAACAAACGCGGAATAATTTGACAGATCCAAAAACTGCCCCAGCTACAGATTCCGTCCGGCTTTGATTAGCGCCTCAGCGTCTTCGGTCCTAAATTACAGCCCGCTTCGTCTTTGTGTTCGCAGACGTCTCACTGAACTGGGCCTCTGTGTTGTCTGCAAATTGGGCTTAATTTTGATGAGCCTGATTTGAAAGTGTATCGTGAGACCACGTTCATAGAATTACCATTAATGTTGGATTTACGCTGCTGCAGTTTTTTTCTCGTCTTTTCAACTCGTTGTCTGGTTAGACTGAGAAAACCTTTGACAGACTGTCAAGACTAAAATACTTTTTTCTCCTCAGATCATCTGTTATGCCCAGTACAGGGATTTGCGTTGAATAGGTTACGTCAAATGCAAGGCCCAATCAATCGATAAATGGCAAAACGATGATTGCTCTTCATGCATGTACGGCCGGCCCGTCATATCTGGGTCGGCGTAGTTATAGCAGTGATTTACAACAGGACATAAGATTAGAAGAAATGTTAATAATAATTATAGTCGTATTGATATATCGACATTAATTATTGAAGTTAATAGGTTCAGTGAGCCTATTCACTGCCTATGCCTGGGGGATAATAAATGTTTTGTTAAAAAAAAAAAACGAAAAAAAAAGGGATTCAGTGAGTCAAATGCGTATCTGTGGATCCGTTGAACAGTTCCAGTTTCAACCAGTCATCAATTATTGGTACATCACGCCTGTAGGAAATGTACATACACAAGATCCCATGATGCCTTGTTTAACTAGATAATTGCATGCATTTATTATAATTATGATTTTAAACAAATGTCAAAATGACATTATATTACGTAAAATGTTTTGTTACACGTCCTACAAATACCTCGCCCAAGATAATGTGTCGAAATACCCATGCGTTTAACAATTAGTATCCGATTATTATTAATCAGCGTGCTCCAGTGGTGTCGTCAAACTTTATCTGTATCCGGTTAGCTACCGATTTGTTATTCTGTAATTAGCAGAGGAAACAAAAGAATGACTACATCCGCACCTGGAGTTCGTGAAGTTTGTTTCTATTGAATTAAGGAGACAGTATCGACATTTTAATAGCAGTGCCACCTTACGTGAACTTCCTATGTCATTTGTAACATATTTCTGGCTTATAGTCAAGTTTGTTTTATTTAACGACACCACTAGAAACACATCGATTATAAATCACCGGTTATAGGACGTCAGACGCATGGTTATATTGACACATGGTCTCAGAGGAAACCCCCTGTCGACGTTTCATGGGCTACTCTTACCGAAAAACAGCAAGGGATCTTTTATGTGCACTATCCCATAGACCAGTGCAGAACGGTCTGTAAGACTGTGTGTGTCCGGTGTTGAAAGAACGGAGATTAAAAAACACACATGACAGACGTATTAGCTGGAGGAAATGAAAAACTGACATCGTATACGACTTGACATTTTCCAATTTGTTACGTTTTCATTTCGCCCTTCGATATCTCTCCCGGCGTTAAAAAAAAAAGAGTCAGCAGGAACCGACAATTTAAGGCATATATGCTATGAGTGCAATAGGTTCGAATCCCATCTGTATACAATTAATATTAACTTTTTAATTAAGTGCTTATATCCTATTAAGGTTCAAGCACGTCTGGCATAGACACGCATCCAGCTGACTGGACGTCCTGACCAAACCAGAAGTTAGTGTTAGTATGAGAGAGGAAACCTGCTAATCATAATTAAGTAGTAAACGATCTTTTAAATGCACTTTCTCACAGACAGGACAGTATATACCATGGCATTTGTTAAACCCGTTGTGGACACGTAAGTGGAAGTACTGTACACCTACTGGGCCTTGTCGAGTACCCGCTCTGGTTTGGAGTCCAGCCAGTGAAACACGACTGGTTTATCACATTCCGTGTTGTGTGCTATCCTGTCTATGGGATAGTGCAAATAAAATACCCCTTGCTTGTTTTTGGAAGAGTAACCTAGGTAGCGGCGACAGGGGTTTTTTCCTCTGAGACCATGTGTCAATATAACCATGCGTCTGACGTCCAATAACCGCTGATATATAATCGATGAGTTTCTAGACCTAGTGGCGTCGTGAAATAAAACAAACTTTTACTTTTGATTGCATATCATAGTCTCGATAAACCAAACTATTGTGCCAACGGTCATGGCTTGTTATAATTACGTCTGCAAACGTCTGGCTATCGAGACTACATGTAACTTGTGCATTGGCTTTGAAGTTAACAAGTTGAAACCTGCGAAGAATACTTTTATTGACAATACTAGTTGGTAACAGATTAATTTATATTCTGAATGTACAACATAATTATTATGCGATTAACAATGCAACGCGTTCCGCTGGCCTGTCCCGTGGATTCGTTGGCATTTAGGCCTACGACTTTTCGCCCCAAAATAATTTTGCATCCTTTTAGTTGGCCCCAAAGTGTGACAGTTTGCTCCTCCCCAACGTCAGTTAGCCCTCTAACCATTGTCTATTCACCTCCAAAAATAAGAAGAATGCATTTATGAATACATTATACAGTAGCAATCATATGTTATTATGTAATTAATATTAATAAACATGTCTAAAGGCAAACTGTAAAGTATGATCCAATGTTATTATTAATGGGGCATAGCTCAGTGTCGAGCGTCTGTCGATGGGTCGAAGGATCGATCCTCGGCAAGAGTTTCAAATGCTCTGGCACCCTTCTAACTATTCGTATCAAGCCATTTCATTCTGTTACCATTAGAGGGGACACTTTGGTATCTCTTTCCGTCCTTGTTTACATGCATAATTACGTATATACATTTATTATATAATTATAGCCATCAACAGAAATGTCAAAATGTCATGTTACCCGGTACGTAAAATTCACTATTGTGTTTTGTACATCGTATGATTACATCACAGAGATTAGTCAATAAATTAACGTAATATCGAGGAGGTGTGGATTTCTGTCAGGGAAAGCGCTAGTATATGATATCCCCCTCAACATCTGTGCACAACTGCACCATAGAAGTCAATGGGTGGAACATGGACGTAGTATCAAATCCACACCTCATTGATATTATGTTCATTTATGGACTATGCCGAGATCTGTAGCTAATTAGTTCAAACATTTCTACGGTCACAATATTCACTGGAGATGCAGCAGAGCGGAAACGTCTGGTGCCAAACTTGGTGATTCTTTAATTTGTGTTTTTCAGACAAGCTTGAAGTTAGATGGTGTACAGATAAACAGAACAAAGATCCATGCTGTTTTGGTAATGGTGGACAATTGATGCTTTTGGTTGTGTGTTCAGCCTGACACTTGAGACGTTATATAGGATTGGTTGTTGAGACGTTATACAGGATTGGTTGTTGAGACGTAATACAGGATTGGTTGTTGAGACATTATACAGGATTGGTTGTTCAGACGTTATACAGGATTGGTTGTTGAGATGTTATACAGGATTGGTTGTTGAGACGTTATATAGGATTGGTTGTTGAGACATTATACAGGATTGGTTGTTGAGACGTTATACAGGATTGGTCGTTCACAAGACAGCATGCTGGGATGTCCTTCACAGACATTCATTCGTGTATTCAGGTAAGATAACGTAACGTCGTCCTAACGATTGCGCAGCCACATGTGTGTATCGATACAAGTTATAACCACATGTTCAAGGTTTTGCGGCTACAATACTTAAATTGACTACTGTGACCGCTTTATTGTCTTCAAATATTGTCATACACGCAATCGTAGTGTAATGTCATGCCTAACGCTGTCGCAAGTGCCGTTACAATGTATAACCTCTCCATTAAACTGGCCCCTGAAAATGCATTGCTATTTTGAAAATCTTGACACAATTTATATCCGGTTTGTTATTAATTCTTTTACATGTTTTCAGTTTGCTGCAGAAAATGACTTGTTGAAGAAGAAGCTGCAGCTGTTAAAACAACAGCGAGATGCCTGTCGCAAGGAGTTGGCACAGCTGCAAGAAGAAAAGAAGATAGAACGTCTGCTGAAGAGTTACGTCACTACACGAGAGTAAGTCTAATAGATTGGGGCCGAGACGTAGTCTAGAGGTAGAATGTCTGCCTGTGGCGGGATGGGTAAAGGGATCGATCCTCCACGGCGCAGAAGATTTTATGGGCTATTTTCCATTCCAGCCAGTGATACACGACTGGTTTATCGAATTCTGTGTTGTGTGCTATCCTGTCTATGGGATAGTGCACATAAAAGACCCCTTGCTGTTTTTCGGAAAAGTAACCCAGGTAGGCTAGCGGTTTTAGTGGCATCGTAAAACGAACTTTATCTTTATGTCTAATAGACACAGCCTGCAAAATTCGGACAATTTTGCGACATTTTTAGATGATGGTGATTGCAAACTAATTTTGCCACATCGTCTTGATTGAGATTTATGTGTATTTGGTAACAAGGTAGCATTCATGTTTGGCAAACAACAAACTTCAACGTATACCGGTAATATTGTTTGGGCAAACATTAAGAAGATTGTACAAGATGGCGTTGACCTATAATAAACATAACATTTTTCGAAAAACAGTACAGTGATGTATAATAAACATAACATTTTTGGAAAAACATTGCAGTGATGTTAAATTGAGTTTTCTTTCAATAAATGAATGAATGAATGAATAAATAACAATAAATAAATAAATAAATATTTAATAAGTACAGACATGCTAAAAACATTTGTTTTGTTTTTTCTTAGCCGACCGACCACCCCTTCTTTGAGAGCTAATTAAATAAAAACCACTATTAACTTGGGTTGCCCTAATACATTGTACCTTTGCAGTGGATTTGGATTAATTGTTGCGACTTTCCTTTCAGTGTGTTTGTGCAAACAGAGCCCAAATCATGGCAAATTGGAATCTTCGGTGCTCCACGAAAAAAAGAGGAAAAACTTGAACATATAGCAGATTTAGAAAAAACAAACAAGTATGCTGCTAAAACAAATATTACATAATTATAATACTTTAGTTATATCTCAAAATTTGTGTAAAAATAAAAGATGCATGAATATGACGATGTTTCTTTATACATACTATAAAATGGGCATGTTTTAATGGTTGTCATTAGTATTAATTATTTGCGTGATTATAATTACACACATGAATAATACCCATTTTACAGTATACATTGTAAGCTGAACAGAAATATGTTACATTTACTTCAATAAATAAATTTTGATCCACATGTACGCAAATTACCTATTTACTTTTACCTACTTTTTATATATGATCATTCCTAGTTTGGTCCTACTTTTTCACAATGTTGTCCTTCTTGATCTACATAATTGCATACATTTATTATAATTATTATAAACAACAGAAATATCAAAGTGTTATATTAAATAAAATTGCTTGTTTTATGTCGTATGAATAATTCCACAAAACATGCAACCAAATAGTTCAAACACTTCTATGGTTACTGCTATTATCTGAAGTGCGGAAACATTTGACACCAATATTGGTGATTGTGGGTCTGAGTTATTTCCCATTCCAACCAGTTATCCATGACCGGTCCATCAAAGGCCGTGGTTTGTGCTATCCTCTCTGTGGGAAAGTACATATAAAAGATCCCTTGCTATTATTCGAAAGAGTGTAGCCTATGTGGCGGCAATGAGTTCCCTCTGAAACAAGTGTTGATACGCACCGTGCGTTTAACATTCAATAACCACTGATTAATAATCAATGTGTTCCAGTGGTGTCGTTAAACAAATAAACTTTATCTTTTGATGTTTAATGTGACTGATTGTATATTTAATTCAGACTTCTAACAATGCACAATCAACTAATGAGGCGTTATGAGAAGGAAGTGAAGCAGAATGTAGCCAATATCGAGATGCTGTCGGAACTCAACGTGAGTACACGCAAACCGGTCTCCGTGGTGCAGTGGTTAACTCTACGGACTTCAGGCTGGTAGGTACTGGGTTCCAATCCCATTCGTGGCATATGGGATTTGTAATATCAGTATCGACTCCAAACCCAGAGTGAGTGTTCCCGCAAGGCTCAATGGGTAGGTGTAATACAACTTATACCGACCAGTGTCCACAACTGGTCTAACAAAGGCCGTGGTA